>APFE030139128.1:81628-102660 GCA_000404065.3 Pinus taeda | reverse complement strand
AAACCTGCGTACAGATCTATAAATTCATTCTTTCAAACATTCAGATATTAGTTAACCCAGATTATCAGATTTATATATCAAGCGTGCGCCACATATCACAGATCAAAATCATATAGAGATACCACTGTTCCAGCCTTAAGATTTTGACCCATCAATAGAACTTATCCTTCTCCTTGCACTCAGGTTCCTTCTTCATTCAGATCCAGATCTGCACCATAACCCAATCACAATATTCCAGATCTAGTACTTTATCAGATATTCAATAATTCAGAAGATTCCTTGCCAAATGATCTCCTTCCTCTTTTATAGCCTTAGGCCTTTCACAATACCACAGAACAAAAACCATAACAATTCAATACCATGGACCCAATACTTGGGATCAACACTTATGTTGAGATACCATGGCCCAAAACCATAGGTTCAAATACCAAGGACTAAATACCATGAACCAACCATAAGATTTCCCATGTGCGTGCGCTTTTCCCTGCATGAAAGTGCGTGAACTTTTCTCTGCATGAAAGTGCGTGAACTTTTCAGTTCGCACCTTTTGATCTGAGCACGTACGGAATCAGAAAATAACTTTGCTACACTATAATTTATCATCTGAGATGAGTGGGTTTCCATCAAGTAGAACATATGTATCATAATACCAACAGAATCATACATCCTTTGAACTCCAAAGAAATTAGTAATAGGCTTGCAATGATTTTTCATTGCATAACACCTCCCACAGGCCCATTGTGCTTTAAGACCTAAAGGAATAATCTACATGCATCAACCCTTCAGTGCCATTTGTGACATTGTCCTCACAAGACCAAGTCCTTGGCCATCTTTAGCCTCTAACCTTCTTGTCTCGATGCCTTTTCCTTTATAATTATCTCAAAGGCATGGTCACCACAACATGCAAAACAATTGGAAAAAAAAAAACTAGGTGTGCCTTCCATCACTTAATGGAACTATCAATTGTTAGCAAAGACTCTGTCTTTTAGACCTATTATCTTAGTCAAATTCCCTCATGCACCTTTGTTTTTCCTCTGTTTTCTTTTTATTTCTAGGATTTCCTTCTAGAAAATCCATTCATACCTTTGTGACTACCCTGACATCTTGGCTTCTTAGCTTCCCAGTTCCCCAGCTTCCCAGCTTCCCAGCTCCCTGTCTTCCTAGATCCTCGTCTTCTTGTATTCTCATCTTTAAAACCTGCATGTACTTTCTTTCTTCCAGTGATGGACCTTATGGGATTTCCTTACAAGCAATCCTTCATACATTTGTGACTTCTCAACTGCTTGGCTTCCTTGATTCCTGGATCCTCGTCTTCTCAAATTTTAATTACTCGGGCCATTATAATTGTGTTGCACAATTTTTCTTCCAGGGAAGGACCTTCTGGTCTGATGCCACCCTGGCTTCTCAACTTCTGACATCCTGACTCCCTAACTCTTAATATTTTGCACACATCTTTGTTTCTTCTAGGCTAGTTGTATTGGGTTATCATCATCATGGTTTCTCTTCCTTTGTGCATTGTTGACATGTTACCTGGTCATTTACCATCGTCAGTCTTCACTTTGTGTGCTTACCTTTGAAACTCCTAGAATCAAACCTTCTGGGATTATGTGTCTTGGGCTCTATTACCAGCCAATAATAACTCGTCCCACTACTCAACTATTTGCCCATGTCTACCTAGATCGTCACTTAGCTTCTTTGATGGGGGATTCACTCAATGAACCTCTCACATATCATGTGAGTTCATGGTATACTAAAAAATACCCTTAATTTGACTAGATATTGGAAAATACCTCTAAAAATCATATTATTTAACCCCCTACCTATATGAACCCAATACACCTTCACAATTTAAAAAACCCCTACTTTCACTAGATATTGTAGGTATCCATCTTTTCATTAAAAAAATTTATACACCTTTATACTTTTTCATTAACTTTGAGCTCCATTTTTTGTATATGGCTATATGAAAACCCTTCACCCCCTATTATATGCTCAATATATTATGTCACTTTTTCCTCAATATATATCCCCCAATATGGACACACGTGGTATGGTATTACTCCCCCAGTGAATCCCTTGTGGTTGCTCTACTAAAAATCTTTGATAATTTCCTTGTCGCTTCTTCCCAACTGCTTAACTTGGTCACCACTTTGACTTTTCAGGTCTCTGCCTATGACTGGCCATAACTTACAATCTAGGAGGTAATTTACAAACTTATACATATATTTGGAACTCTCTTTCTGAGCTCTATCCAACTATGCCACTTTCAAAAGCCTTTGATTTGATCTCCTAAGGAAGAACCTCCTTCAAATCCTGGACCAATAAACCATCATAACTATAATATTTTTTAACTTATTTCCTCATCCTGCTACTATGATGGTTCTCTACCAAATATTGCAGCAACCATGGAACTCCCCCTGAGCTTGACACACCATGCACATCGATGCTCGCCTAGTTTCCATCATTGCTAGCCTGATTGAAATCAATGCTAGACTAGTTTACATCAGTGCCACCAAACTGGATATGCCCATCCATCCAGATAATTCCAATTGTTGAACAATCTCCCCCTTTAGCATTGATGGAAACACAAAACTTCTTCACCTTGATGCAAATCCTGATGTTAGTCCACACTTCTCCTTGCATGAGACACCAATGGATTTCTCTCCTCTACACTGGCCATCACAGTTTACTTTCCCCCTTTAACATCAATGGAAAGGGGATACAAGATGTTTTTTTCCCCCCTTTCAATTGCTGACTGAGGACCAAGCTACTGACGTGCATTCTTTTCTATTGACTTCTATTCTCAAGAGATGACATCTCTTTGAGGAGGCACTTGAAGTCAACCATCCTAGATGAGCTACACTTACCATGGGCAAGGACACATGCAAAACCAAACATTGAAAAAACAAGTCACTATGCCTTATTGTAATTTTTCTTGTTCTATAAATTGGACATATGTGATATGCCCCCCTAAACAGAAACTACCTTTCTTGAATAATCTTCCAATTTTGAACACCTTAGGCTACTAGATGAATATTCTCTCTACAAATGCATCTTTTGTAGCAATTAAAGAGAGAACAATACCAATTACAAATATGTATGGTATTTTTGCTGCTTTAAATACCATAGATAATGATGCATTTTGGATTACGTTTCACTGTTTCTCCTATTGTTGAGATTGTGCTCACTTCTCTTGAGAATTCTAAAAGTTAACACTACTCCCCTTGATATCATGCTTCTCCAGATAGGAACTTTTGCTTGACTAATACCAATTGCACCAAAAAGTTGATACAAATTGGATACTATACCACGGAAACTCTTATGACTTTGACTCAAAAGGAAATGTCCATTTGCACAAAAGGTTACTCCACCTGAACCAAAAATTGCCAATTGAAATAGAAAAACCACTTGCCAACCAAGGAACATGCAAAGCTTGTACCAATGGTGTTCATGAACACAAGATTGCTAGGCATAATCAAATTTGCAATTTAAATGAAATGAGGGTATTTCACCCAAGATGGAAACCTTTTATTTCCTAAAAACCCATTCTTCCTGAGGCTAAATATTGTTGCTTTCTACTACAAATAAAGCAACTCCCCCTGAGCCAATGCTCTCTCTCTCTCTCTTTTGATCCCTTCACATTTTCCTTCTTTGTTTTGCATGAGAACTGATCCTATGAAACTAACTTGAATATGGGCCTCTTTTCATTCCAACCTTCTCCTGCAGCCTTTCTTCTTCTCACAACATAAAATAATGCTGCGTACTCCCCTTGAAGCCATGTTTGTTGCACTTTCATTTTTCTTACTCCTACGCTTCTAATATATTTCAAAGAAACCAATTTATTAATGTAATTATCAAGGGGACTCAATCATACCTCCAATTCTTAGATGTATCTCCCTGTATAAGCATTATTATGCCTTCATAAGATTGATTTGACCTCACTTGAGGCCATTATCTTCTTTAATGAAGAGAAACTAAGGATCTAGTCCCCCTAAGTAGTTTCCCCCTCTTATTCTTCCAAACCTTGATTTTTTGAGTCCTAGTAGGAGCATTTCCTTCCAGCTTCTTCTTCGCCCTTGTTTTATTTTTCTCTTGTTTGCATAGGGCTATAGGACACCTCTCCTTCACCTCCTCTTTCTTCACCTAAATCCTTGTGCCACCTTTTTTATTTTTTTGTAGGAGGGAAATAATTGGGTTTCTATGATCTTGCTTGCTTGCAATTTATGCTTAATGCAGCTAATACCCACAAAGGCTACCATCATAGGGGTAAGATGATCATTCTTATTATATTTCTTCTGATTTTTTTCTCCTCTATTATGCATGTTCTCTTCACAGAGAGCACTGAATAAAGACTCATCTTTGCCTGCTCCTATATTTCTTCGTGTTATGCTAATCTTGTTGTTATGCAACCAGCTTACAAATAGATAGACCAATGACTTAAAAATTATCATCTTTGAGGAGGAATACTCCTTTACATTACATGAGTGAACAATTATTATATGATTCAAATGAAAAAACCTCCTTTCTATATATATGAGTCTAAGGGGTCACAATATAATCGTAGCCTACATAACAATAATAATGTAAGGGCACAACAATAACAATAGTGGGCTTCTATGGGCCACAATAATAACAATATGGGGGACTACATGGGCACAAAAATAGCAATAAGGGGGATACACTAACAATAACAATAAGGGGCTACACTAGTATTATATGGACCTAACATGCCCCTCTCCTTCAAAAAAGTGTTGTCCTCAACTCTTGAGCAGTTATGGATGCTTCTGTATAAAATTATCATCCTCCCATGTGGAATCTTCAACGGGTAAGTTCTTTCACTTGATGAGATACTCTAAATTTGATCGATTTTGTAGCTATTGAGTTATTGTTTCTGTGACTGCTTCAGTTTCCAATATGAGTTTTCCTTCCTCGTCAATTTATGGCAATATTGTATGAACTGGGAGCTTTCCACCTATAACCTTCTTTAAGCATGAAACATGGAAAACTGGGTGCACTCGGGAAGATCCAAGAAGATCCAATTTATATGCCATAATACCAATATTTTGCAATACCTTGTAAGGACCTTAGTACTTTGGTGATAATTTATTATCCTTCTTAGCTTGCTTGAGGGACATTTGTTTGTATGGTTGTAGCCATAAAGATACCCAGTCACCTACATCAAAATTTCTTTCATTGCGATGCTAATATGCCTATTATTTCATTCGATTATGTGCCAAAGTGAGGTTATCCTTTAAGAGTTGGAGAACTTGTTGTTGATGCCCGATGTGATCTTCCACTGCTTGAACCTTAGAATTTTCTCTTAAAGATGATGTGATGGACAGTGTATGATATCCATAAAATGACATAAATGGGATCATTTTTTCTACAGTATGGAAGGAAGTATTATACCACCATTCAACCAGAGGTAACCACTTGACCCATTGTGTTTTCTTATCAGATACAAAGCAACGAAGGTATCCTTCCAAACATTTGTCCACTATCTTAGTTTGTCCATCGGATTTGGGATGATAAGATGAGCTATGAGCTTATTGAGTACCCAGGAAAGAAAATAATTCCATCCAAAAATTTCTAGTGAAAATGGGATCTTTATCGCTTACAATAATCTAGGTGTTTCCATGTATCTTTTCAATTCTTTTCATAAATTCAGTTACAACTGTGCTAGCTTTAAATGGATGAGATAATGCACAAAAGTGTGCATACTTGGTAGGTCTATCAACTACCACCATGATGACACTCTTTCCTTCGGACTTGGGAAAACCTATGATAAAATCCATTGAAACCTCCTTACAAGATTGACTTGGAATGGATAAAGGTTGTAATAGACTTGGTGTATTAATTGTATCAACTTTATTTTGTCGGCAAACCAAGCATCCCGCCACAAAATTTTGAATATCAGATTTAAGGCCATCCCAAAAAAATTCCTTCTTGACCCTGTGGGAAGTTTTTAAAAATCCTGAGTGCCCTTCTAAGGGAGAGATGTGCAATTCCAAAAGAATTTTTTTTTGAGTTAAGAATTCTTACAAATATATAAGCAACCTTTGTACAATAATGAATCATTTTTACATCTAAATGTATTAGATGTACTAGGATCTTGATGCAACTTTTGAATGAGTTTCCACACATCTTTGTCATTCTCCCATTCATCCCTTACTTCAGTTATCCAATCTGGTTGGATAATATAAATGGCACAAAGCAATGCTTTGATATCCTCATCCTTTCTTGAGAGTGCATCTGCAACAACACTTTTCTTCCCTTATTTGTAGATGATTACAAAATCATAATCCAACATTTTTGTGACGCATTTTTGCTCCTCTTCTTAAGATAATCTTTGTTCCAAAAATTATTTAAGACTATCCTGATATATTTTTACCTTCAAGTGCCTTCCCATTAGGTAAGTTCATCATTGCTTTAGTGCATGTAGTATTGACAAAATTTTCTTCTCATAAATTGGTTTGTGAAAATACTTTCCTTTGATTAGGCAACTTTCAAAAGCAACGGATCTTCATTATAGCATTAAAATAGCACCAATTCCATTTCCTGAGGCATCACATTCCACAATAAATGTTTTTGTGAAGTATGGCATAGCTAAGACTAGTGCTTGGCACATTTCCTCTTTAAGATGCTCAAAGGCCTTAGTTGCTTCTAGAGTCCAAGAAAATGCATCTTTCTTTAGTAATGTTGCTAGATGTGATGTTATTCTCACATAATTCTTAATAAACTTGCGATAATACCATGTCAACTCGAGAAATCCTCGCCAATGTTTTATGCTTGTGGGAATTTTCCATTCCTTAATGGATTTAATTTTGTTATGGTCTACCTTAACAACCACATGACATACAATATGACCCAGATATTCCATTGCATGTACTCCAAAGAAACATTTAGAGGATTTTTCATATAATTGTTTCTCTTCCAATTGTTTAAGCACCCTGTGAACATGTTGAACATGATCCTTCTGAGAGTTGTTACATATTAGTACATCATCAAAAATTACTAACACAAATTTTCTAAGGAAGGGTTTGAAAATGGAATTCATCAAACCTTGAAATGTAGAAGGTGCATTGGTAAGGCCAAAAGGCATGACCAAAAATTCATAAAGACCCTCATGAGTTCTAAATGATGTTTTTGGAATGTCTTCAGGCTTCATTCTAATTTTACGATATCCTGAACGAAGATCCAACTTGGTGAAGTAAATTGCTCCATGTAATTCATCCAATAATTCATCAATGAAAGGAATGGGAATTTTATCCTTAATAGTGAGCTTATTTAGCTCCCTATAAACCGAACACATGCGCCAAGATCCCTCCTTCTTGTGTGCCATTACTACTAGATCTGGAAAAGAACTTTTACTAGGTTGAATTATAACAACTTCTAGAATTTATGCAACCATACGTTCAATTTCACTCTTTTGGGCATAGGGATATCTGTAAGGCCTGATGTTTGGAGGAATGTTGCCTGGAATCAAATGAATAGCATGATCATGAGCATGCATAGGTGGGAGTCCTTTGGTAATCTCAAATACCTTGAAATGATTGTCCACGAATTTTTTGGAGATCTGGATAAATAGTTGATTTCGATGTTTGAACCTCTAGTGAGCATAATTGTGCAATTACACCCCATTGTTCTTTCTTTAGAAGCTTTGCCATGCCATTAGAGCTAATTATCTTTCCCAATTTCCATGTGATAACCCCTAATTCAACTTCCTTTCCTTCCCAAAAAAAAATTCAAGAAAATTTGTTTAAAATTAAAAGCTATTATTCTTAAAGATTGTAACCATTGGACTCCTAGCACAACATCAGCACCACCCATTGGAATGGAGAACATTGGACTATTGAATACATATTACCCGATGGTTAGATTTATATTATGGCACTTTCTAGAGAAATTTATAGTTCCTCCATTTGCAACCATCACTTGACACTCTGGTGCTAATTATAGCTAGAAGGAATTCAATTCATTGGCTATCTTACAATGAATAAAATTATGGGTACTACCTGAATCAATCAACAATATTACCTTTTTCTTGTTGATATGTCTTTATATCTTGAGAGTTTGAGGAGTGGTAATTCATGCCAATGCATTACAACGTATGGTCACATTCATTTCTTCTTTCTCTAGGGTTGTTTCCTGGTGTATATCCTCTTCTTTTGAAGTTTCTTGTTCCTTTTCTTCCTTGTTTTTACAATCTATGTAAGATAATTTCTTCTCAACACACTTGTGACATTTAGTGTATTTTATATCACAACTATAGCAAAGCCCTTTTTCTCTTTTTTCTTGTAATTAATCTGTTGTCAACCTTATAGGTTGTGGAGGGCTAGGAGCAGCAACACTTCCATATTTAGAGTTGTGAGTGGTAGGATTCCTTGTTTCCATAATTTTTCTTTCAATTTTTCTTGCCAACCTGAAGGCCTTCTCCAAAGAATCAGGTTCCCGAAGGTGAATCTCATGTTGGATGTTATCCTTTAAAGTCCCTATGAAGTAATCAATCCTAAGCTCCTCTGGAATATAATTTACACTTATGGACTGAGAGCGATTAGGGTTCTGAGATCGGTTATGCGCAGACAAACCTACTCCGACGGCGCTGACAGATCGAAGGAATAGGCACAGACGCTGCGCAAGATTCGCTGCAGCGTGACAGAGAGGAAGTGATTGGGGCAGAAAAATGGTTTCACCCCAGGGGGGGGCGTCAAAACCCTCCCCCTCATGGAATAAGCCTGAACCTGAAGTCATATTCGGATCAGTAGATCCGGGCATTCTCAACAAAGGAAAGCAGCAACAGGACAATGACAGCGACTCGCCAGAAGAACAAGAGACACGGGCGAATAGCCCGAAAGTTACCTCCTCCACATGCCGTCTAGTAGCCAAGGTGAGACCGCGAGTAGAGCTGCCTGGAGATAAGATCGAGAGCAGGATCCAGTTCATGAAGGATCATGCAATCATCGGAAAATTTATAGGGTTTTGGCCAACTGAGAGAGCCCTAAATGGCTGGATTGCAGCAAAGTGGAAGCCAAAGGGAGATGTCACTCTCCAGCTGGGGGCCAAGGGTTTCTTCACAGCCATATTTTACTGCCTAGAAGACAAATATCGAATCCTGGGAGGAGGACCGTATTTCTTCAACTCGGCAGGCCTTTATCTCCGGGACTGGATGCCAAGATTTAACCCTGACAAGGAAGATCTCACCTGGGCACCTGTCTGGATTAGACTATACTCATTACCTGACGAATACTGGGAAGAAGACTGTCTGATGGGCATCGGAAACAGTGTGGGAAAATTCATCAGAGCAGCAGATGAAACAAAAAACCGTAAGTACATTTCATATGCAAGAATTTGTGTTTTTATCAGGCTGAATGAAGCGCTTCCTGAATCATTAACCCTAGCCCACCACGACGAGGAATGGATCCAACCCCTCGATTACGAGCATGTGCCCTTCAGGTGCCGAAGGTGCCATGCACTAGGTCACCTGTTTAGGGACTGCCCTCTCAATGTCAAAGCCTGCTCTCCTGACTCTTCTGATCCCCCCCCTCAAGATGGATTTACCAAAGTCTCGCATAGGAAACGCTCGCAAAAGAAGCCCCAGAATGGATCCAAACCCCAGACATCCAAGCCCCAAAACCCTGTTACCAAGAACAGCTTTGATTCCTTAGGCGATTTCTCCGATCATCCGCCTCTTGAGACTGATGGTATCCCAGCTCGGACCTCATCTTCCGCCGCCCCCCCTCTCTGTCCAGCCCCCATCTCAAATCTAAATCCCCCTTAATCACCCCTACCATCCTAAGAAGGGATCAGGATAATGCTGAGGAAATCCTCAAGGCAATGGAGGTGGATGGGAAGTTGATCGCCTCTCAGAAAGACGATACCCATCAGGAGGAAACCAGTCATGTGCAAAATATGGAGGAAGAACCAGAAAGTATAGATCTAAATGGTCTGGATATCATTGAACTGGAACTATTCTGCAAGAAACAAGCTTATGAAAAAATCTCTGAGTCAGATATAGATAAGTTAGAAGTAGTCATATCCAGAGCATTCCACCAACACCAGCTGGGCATACAACCTGGCAGCACTTGGGATGGCAGCCCGCGACCAAAGGACACTAAAAAGAGAGGAAGGAAGACAAATCTCCAGAGAACAATAGAGATTGGGAAAATCCTGGTAGATTCAGGCAGATATGCGAAGCTGACGAAGTACTACAGTCCTACCCAAAATAGTTAAACCATGAAGCTTGTATCATGGAATGTAAGAGGGCTCAATAGCCCCGGAAAATCTAGGATGTTAAAAAACATGATCATGATGGAAAAACCACAGATGTGTTTCCTTCAAGAAACCAAATGCAACAGTACCACGCTGGGTCACATACTCTCAAGGGCCTGGCCAGAATGCCGATCTGTGGCTGTGGACGCATCAGGAGCCTCTGGGGGGCTGGCTATTGCATGGAACTCCCAGGCAATCGCGCTCTCTGATTTCCACGCCTCTCACCATCTCATTCAAGCAACCTTCCACATTCTAGGCACAAATGTTCATGGAAATCTATCCAATGTCTATTTTCCGCAGGATGCTGGAAGTAAAAAAGCGCTCCTCGACACCATAGAAGCGCTAAGCATGAATAGGTAGCACCCATTATGGATAGCAGCAGGGGACTTCAACATGATAACCAGAATGGAGGACAAGACTGGAGGCAGAACAAGATTGGATCCAGAGGTAGACAGCTTCAAGGATTTCATTCAAACTGCCTCTCTTATTGACATGCCATTCTGCAATGGCACCTTCACTTGGAGCAACCGCAGAGGAGGCAAGCATCAGATAGCCTCTAAACTTGATCGCTTCCTGATTTCGGATAACGCGGTGCATCTTGGAGGCGATTTTACCGCTGAGATCTTGGCCCACTCAGGGTCGGATCATTGGCCCATCGCTCTGCATTGGCAACGACCAGGGGACAAAACCAAAAGACCCTTTCGATTTGAAGGATTTTGGCTAACGCATCCATCATTCAAGGACTTTGTCAGAACAACCTGGGCATCTTTCATCCCGCCAGAAGGCTCAAAAATGTTCCAACTTCAGCAAAAATTAAGATTTTTAAAAAACCACCTAAAACGCTGGAACCGGGAAACATTTGGTAACATTTTTGATGCGCAAAAGGAGCTCAACAAAGAACTGATGGATATCCATCAGGAGATAATAAATACAGGGCATACAGAAGCTACCTTGGACAAAGAAAGGCACATAAACAACTAGCTTGAAGAAAGAAGAAAGCAAGAAGAAATTTATTGGAGGCAAAAATCCAGGGTTCGATGGTTAAAGGAAGGGGAGCGCAACACCAAATTCTTCCACAGAACAACAGTACAGAGAAGGATGCACAATAAGATTCCTTTCATCCTAAATCAAGAAGGGGTCAAAGTGGAGGAGCATGAGAAAATAGAAGAAACCCTTCTCAACCACTTCCAGCAAGTACACCAAGAGCAGGCGGGGGATAGGCAAAGAGCGATTGGAAAAATCACCAGCAACATTCCCAAGCTGGTTACAAAGGAACATAATGAGTTACTCATGAGCCCAATACAATCCCATGAGGTTGACGAGGCGATGGCGCAACTCAAGGAAGGTAAGGCCCCTGGACCAGATGGTTTTACTACAACGTTTTTTCATGCTTTCTGGGACCTGATTAAAGTGGAGGTATGGCAAGTTGTTGAGGAATCCAGAGCTCAGCGCTGGCTGCTCCCCTCCCTTAATTCTACTTTTATCGCTCTCATTCCAAAAGAGGAGAACTCCATCACTCCTGACAAATTCAGACCCATTGCTCTCTGTAATGTCCTATACAAAGTCATCTCCAAAGTAATTGCCAACAGATTAAAACCTCTTCTACCCATGCTCATCTCTCTGGAGCAATCGGGTTACGTCGAAGGCAGACAGATAATGGACGGCATCATCCTCACCCATGAAATCATCCACTCGCTCAAGCAATCCAAACAAGCTGGTATGTTACTCAAACTTGATCTCTCCAAAGCTTTCGACAAGCTCAGCTGGTCCTACATTCAACAAACGCTGATAGCTTTTGGGTTTTGTTCCACTTGGGTCCGTTGGATCATGAATCTCATCACCTCCTCCCACTTTTCCCTTCTGGTCAATGGTTTCCCCTCTCGCCCTTTCAAACCTTCCAGAGGCATAAGACAAGGGGACCCCCTCTCCCCCTTCCTTTTTGTCATCATGGCTGAAGGGCTTGGCAGGCACATCAAGCAAGCCCTCCAGTCTAACCAGCTCAGAGGAATATCTATCCACAATTCCCCTGCCTCCTCCCACCAGCAATTCGTGGATGACATAATGCTCTATGGTTACCCCTCGGCTCAGGAAGCCTCTTGTTTGAAATCCCTGCTCGACGACTTCTCTGATGCCTCGGGCACTCAAGTCAACAGCTCCAAATCTCAAATATTTTTCTTTCACACCCCTCCATCTGTGAAATCTGTTGTCTCCCGCATTCTTGGCTTTCAATCCGCCTCTCTCCCCTCCACTTATTTGGGAGCCCCCCTCACTACTTCGACCATTAAGCAACCTGCATGGAGATCCCTCCTTGAGAAACTTGATTCCAAACTAAACCTCTGGACCCATCGTTCCCTCAATCTAGCGAGTAGAATAGTGCTCATCAAATCCATTCTCCAAGCCATGCCTCTTTATCTTTTCACAATCCTGGCAGCACCTAAATGGGTTTTAAAGAGATTGAGAAACATGCAGCGCGACTTTTTATGGGGTAGCTCGGCTACTAACCGTAAGTGGGCACTGGTGAAATGGGACATTGTATGTAAGCCCAAAAACAGAGGGGGCATCGGTCTCAGAGACCCAGAGTACAGCAACACCATCATGAATGCCAAGATATGGTGGCAGTGGATAACTAATCCAGATAAGCTATGGGCCAAAATTTGGACAGCCAAATACACCAACAATATGCCCCAAGCAGAACTCATAAGATTCACACCCACAAGCGGGGGATCACTCATTTGGAACGCTGCCAAATAGCATCATCAACTGATCCAGAAACATAACTTCTGGGAAATCCGAAATGGTCACAGTGCCAGATTCTGGAAGGATGCCTAGAACCAAATGCCCAAACTCTCAAGTGTGCTTCCTCCAGAGGTCGTGCCGCATGAACGAGATCAGCTACAGGTAACAGTCCATCAATTCTGGGGAACGAAGACGATCAACGAATTCAGGAAATGGCGGCCAAGCCATCAAATAAACGAAAACGCAAGCATGCAAAGTACAGCTGCTCTTGAAGCTGAACTAAAGAAGAGAAGCATCCGATCTGAAAGTAGTAAGGATATCCTCAGATGGGGTTACCTCCCCAAAGGAGCATATTCCACTTCGGAAGCCTATAATCTCATAGGCGACTCCACCATCAGGTCGGACCCTTTATGGGAAAGAATATGGAGCTTCAAAGCCTGGCCCAAAATATCTTACTTCCTCTGGCTAGTTGGGCACAAAAATATTCTCACTTGGGACAAGCTAAGGAAACGCAATTTTCAAGGCCCGTCGATATGCCACAACTGCCTTAAAGATGAGGAGACCCTACAGCATCTTTTGGATACTTGCCCAATCGCCAATCAGCTATGGGAGAAAGTTGGCTTCAGGTGTCAGAAAAGATGCAGAGGACCTGGCAACATAGTAGATACCATCCGGCAATGGACAAAAAGCCCCTATGACTGTGAGATCCTCAATTACATGTGGAACATCATCCCGGGTATAGTACTATGGAACATCTGGAAGGAAAGAAACAGGCGCATTTTCAAAAGCCAGAACTCACACATTGATGAAATATGGAGCAGAGTGCAGGGCAATCTCAGAGAAACTATGCTTCTAAAATCATGGGCTAAAGAGGACCTCCCCACCACAGATAAGGAGAAGAACATCCTGGCCAACTGGAAGCTGGAGCTACCCCAAAGAAATACCACTCGTCAGTCAACGAAAGGCAATATCAAGGAAATCAGGAATTGGGAAGCCCCACCCCCCAATTCTTTCAAACTCAACTTTGACGGTGCCTCCAAAGGCAACCCCGGGCCGGCTGGATTTGGGGGAGTCATACGTAATCACAATGGTGCCCTCCTACAGATCTTCTTTGGCAATATAGGGTGGGATACCAACAACTCGGTGGAGTTAGAGGGTCTCTGGCAGGGGCTATTAGTTGCAAGGCGTCTCAACCTACAACCACTAATAGTGGAAGGAGATTCACAGATCATCATCAACATGGCAACACGCATACAGAATGGATCTCACAGAAGAAAAGTAGCTGAAAGTTGGAGATTAGAAGCAAGGCTCAATAACATTGCTCTAGAGCTTCGCAACCACCGAGCCCTCTCCTTTCAACACACAAGAAGAGAGGGTAATAAGCTCGCTGATCTCCTAGCAAATATTGGGGTCGAAAGCAACCATCCTCTCCAAACTGGAAACTTGGACATCATCCCCAGCCAACAACAGTCTCTAGAATGTGAGAAACTCCTTCACAGAGACACTGAAGCCCCGGATGCGGGTGATAGCTTGCCACGCAGGAACGGGCCACATGGCCTGCATGTGTCGCCCCGTGGAAGCAGTTAAGGCTATGGAAACGCCGTCAAATGTTAACCCACTTATGCAGATGCTTAGGCTTTCAATGCTGGGTAAGGTGAATTTATGGCGAGGCTGTGCGCAGTTAAGGAGCGCGACCACCGAGGGCTTGCAGCTGGTATTCATGGCACAGCAAGTCAGAAAAGAAACCATTGTGAAGGGGAAACTGATGAGCTCCAGCTGCCGGAGCTCTCCAAGAAATTGCAGTTGCAGGAGAGGAAGAATTCGCCGCCCCTTCAGCCTGTTTTCCTGGTTCTCTGTGGCTCTAATCTGGTTCCTGAGCTCTCTGAGGCTCCAACAGTCGGAAGGAAGTGGTGGCGCGTCCCGGTTGGGAACGGTGGGCATAATTCAACGTAGGAATTCAGAGAATTGGGAGGCGGGTTCATGGCTAGACTACGAGAGCTCCAGCCCTGTAGAAGAGGTTCTGGTAGAGGCTCTCGGAGAGGCTCATCCTCTCGCCCTCCGGCAGAGAATGAGCATCACCATTGTTGTTGTTGTTATTGTTACAGAAGAGCAAGAGCTCGGCCCCTCCAAATTGGGCCATTCACGGAGGTGGGAAGCTCCAGCGAGGGAGAGCCAGCCCTTCCGGCGTTTGGCTCGGTCGTATTCACGCTTGGAGGCTCCAAAAGCAACGAAGGGATCAATTTTCACCTCTCTGTCCTCTTCACCGCAGCACCTGAGGGAGATGACAATAGGATTCCTTCTGGAACCGGGGATCCACCCACAGACAACATTGGGTTGGAAAGCCCTGCTCCGCAACCGTCAATTGCGCTTGGGAAAGGGATTATGGAGACCCCCCTCCAACCTCAGGAGCAGAAGCCTCAAGACTCCGCAGAGGCTAGGTGGGCTGCCATGTGGGAGGGAATCCCTGAGGGCATGGGCTGGCGCACCATCGTGGAGGAAACCAGTCCAGGCGATGGGGATCTCGGAGGCGATGGTATTGAAGATAAGGGTCTCGGTGGCGAAGGTCTCGGTGGCAAGAGTCTCGGCGGCGAAGGTTCGGGTGGCGATGGTCTCGGAGGCGATGGGCTCGGCGACAAACGTCTTCGCAACGATTGAACCCCTGGCGCACGCTCCAGCTCCCACCTTCTTCTTTTTGTTCGAGTCTGCGGGTAAGGTCATTCTGTTTGTTCACCTACAGCTTTTCCTCTGGTCTTGTCTTGGTCAGTTTGTTTGTTCAGTATATCTAGTTTCAGTCAGTCCAGTTTCGAATTTTGAAAGGCGCCCCTGCGTGGGCTGTTATGCTATGTTGCGCGTCAAGTAATTATGGCCTCGGCCTCTGTCATTTTTTGGGGGAAACAGCTAATTTTGGCGAAGCTGCCCCTGTGAGGGAGCTACTGTGTCAATCTACTGTGTCAATCTCAGGATACCCATTGTGCCAATGCTGGCCATGGAAGAACTGCTCTAATGTTTGTAATTTTTCCTGTACATACACTATAATAGAATATTTAATTTCACCGAGAAAAAAAAATATATATAATTTACACTTATATTCAATTTTTGGAAGTCCTCAATGTGCTTCACCATTGAACCCTTTTGTTTAATATTTATCAATTGGCTAAAGAAGGTGTCACTCTTTGTATCCTCATAATGTTCTATCATTTCCTCCCTAAAAATTGACCTAGTGACAAGTGATTTACAAGAACAAAGCCATCGATAATATACAAATTGATTGGGTTCTAAATATAAGTTGCAATGTGTACCTTTTGTGTGTGTTGCACATTATGGAGATCAAAATATTGCTCTATCTATAATATCCTTGTTACCGGATCCTTGCCATCAAACTTCCTTATATCGATTTTTGGAATATGGTGGGTCTTCAATCCAACGTTAGAGTCTATGGAATCATGATTAACATTTCTTTTGATGTCATCATGAGTTTCATATAATACCTTTTCACCATTAGGAAGCATTTCTTGTAGCAACTTTATCAAACCTTCCTTCAAACCTTCCATGTCTGGTTTTAAACCATTCTTCAAATATTCCATGTTGCCTTTCATTTTTGCTTCTCTACCATCCATATTAGCTTTCATGCCATCCTTCAAACCTTCCATGTTTATTCTTCAAACCATCCATATTAGCTTCCATTTTATTTTTGGTTATTCTTTGTGAGAGCAAAATTTGTTGCACTTGGTCTCGTAATTTTGATATATCATGTTGCATTTCTTCCTCTTCTTCATGTGTCATAGTAGAGATTTATGGTTTCTTACTAGGTGTTTCCATTTTCTTACTTCAAGTCATTTTGGAATCAAATAATGATACTTATGCTTCACTATTCCCCTTGAATCACTTCAAACTGATTTTTCAAACAAGCCTTATGCAAAATTTGAAAAAAGTACACATATTTTTTCTTGCTTTTTAGGAGCTAGATTTTGCAGTTGTTGTATCTCTACAATTACGAATCTCTAAGATATGAAATTATGCCCTGTAGTATACCTTTGATTCTTCTTTCCAACCCAACAAGTCAGACCAAGAATGGATTCTTCAAGAAAGTTATTCCCAATCTCCCATGATGACCTAATTATTGACTAGTTCAATAGAGAAAACCTGTATGAGGTGCCATGTGCCACTGTTTCAACCATCGGGCCTGAAAATTATAACCAAAAAGTTACAGTCTATCATCTTTCTATCAAATTTTATGAAATTTAAATCCAATACGAAGAGAGAAAGTTATAAGGATTTTCCCTAGGTCACTTATCTGAGAGGGAATTCTGGAGCCTAAAAAAACCCTAACTTCCTTGGACCATATCTCCGAAATTATAGTGAGAAACGATTTGAAATTTGTACATAAATTTCACCAACATTTAGAATCCATGTGGTTGCAATTTCAGCTTCTGAAGCATCGTAGAAAAAAGGTTATAGAAAAAATTCCACGATGACCTGTTTGAACCACCGAAACCCTAGAATCCAAAGCTCTTACACCAAATGTTATGCAACCAACGCACAAATAGATAGATCAACGACTTAAAAATTATCCTCTTCGACGGGGTATCCTCCTTTATATTACATAAATGAATAATTCTTAGATGATTAAAACGACAAAACCTCCTTTCTATATATATGGGTGTTATCACAAAAAAATTGATCCTAGCCTAATTTACTAGATGGATCAAAGTACAGCATGTAAAGCCAATTTTACCATAGTAAAATTGCTTTCACTATGAGAAATTACTTAATAAAACACTTTTGTTAAGTAATTTATAGTTAAACCCATGAAGAATAATTAAATAAATCCTTATTTATTTATTATTCCTTAACTAATTCCTTGAGATGATAAATAAATCATTTATCTATTTATTATTTCTAAATAAAAGTTTAAATACATTTTCTCTCGTAAACAAATATAATAAAATATTCTAGGTGGTTATTCCAAGAATGGGATCAATAATATTTTATTATTGCTCATTATTTGAGGATAACTCAATATTTTGTTATAAATAGGAGTGTTTTCCATTCATTATTCACTTTTGATTATTTTCATTGTTGCACTCACTATTGTAACTCTAATTATTTTCATTGTCGCACACCATATTTTTGTTGGTTTACACATTATAGAGGAGAGAGACTCTACACAAGTTGAAGACGTTTGAGGATAGCCAAGAACCCATCTCATAGAGGGGGACTAGTAACATCTATTTGTTCCCTTCACAAGTGTTATAATAAAAACTATTCTTTGTATATCTGGTTTCCATTGAATGATTGGAGTTATTACTCTTTATTTTTGTTGTTTAACTGTGATTGTGGCATAGATCCGGACTTTGGCAGGTTTTGTTTCTGTCAGTTGCTGCATATCTACAATGTTTAGCAATCATTTATATTGTTGAGATTGTTTGTCAGCCATAATCTTAAGTGGGTTCTTTTCATACATCTTTAAGAAGAAAACACTACAAAAAAATTGGTGACTACGCTGGGTTTATACTTTAGATCCAGAAATGTGGGTGACCTTCGGTTTTCAGCTTAGGGTTTCTTATTTTCTCAATTCTCTTAATGTTTCCTAGTTTTTTAACCATAGATCTGTTAAATTTCTGACTTCTGCAAGCTTTCTGGTCGTTTCCGCAAGTCACAGGAACCAACCGCGACAAAGGCGACACTTCTTTCCGAGATTTGCCAGCCAAGATCCACGGAGTAGAAATCACACATTTTGGCCCAAAAAGTGTGATTTGGAGGCCAAAGCGCACTTATCAGCCCAAAAAGTGCGATCCCTACTGGAAAACAAGTCAGTACCTACAATTTCTGGGTTTTAGGGTTTTTCTCAGATATGTTTCTGGGTTTTGGAGAGAATTGTCTACTAGGTTGTCTGACCTCTATCACATCCTGCTTAGGCCTTGATGTACTATGATTTACTCGTTGAAGTCCAATTTAGCCCCCCTATGGCTTCTAGTACACTTCCACCTTTCTAGGAGGAGTTGCGCTGAGTGAGTAGTCTGAGTTTCTGCAATGCTTTCAACCACATTTTCCAGATCTATACCCTTCTATTACATATATGTAAAGATAGGTTGTTACCATCCATATTTTCACATTTAAAGTTGTTTGGTCATGGGCCTTATGGTCCCATCAATTTCCCTAGGTGTTTCACCCATCTCCCTATCTTTTTGCAGCGATCTTCCCCTCTGGGTTTTTTGTTGTTGCTGCACTGCTTTCTAGCAACTTAGTGTCACTTGATCCCAGTCACACAGACATTTAGATCTCTTAACCGTTTTAGTGTATTTTCTGTCAATTTAGCCACCAACCAGCATAGTGTTTGCAAACCCAGTTTGGATGGGGTTTAGTTAACTGTTTTTCTGTTCATTTTCTATTATTAATTTCAGTTTATTTTGAATAAGTTTTTTTTTTTACAGACATGATCTGGGCTTAATCAATAAATACACCTACACACACAAGCACACTTTAAGCGAAGGGCGCATGGTTTACACTGCCAAGCCAAGACTTAACATAATAAATTTATCTCCCCTCATTGAGACAAAGGCATATTGTTTATCTCCCTTCACCATTTACTTATCACGTGTGTCTTACCACCATTGCACCACCTAGACATTTGTCACAAAGACTATTAGGCATTCACCCCCAGTTTCTGCTTGGGCATATTACCCCTCCCTATCGGGTTCGATTTCATAGCCCTCCGAGTCTCCATACAGACTCTCCTACTAGTTCACTCGATTCCTCATCTGAGTCTAAGCCTCCTTCACTGCATATCATCACCATGTCTAGACCCACAACTAGTGCAGGAGCCCAACATGGTGTTGGCTCCGGTTTTATCCCAATGGTCACATCAAGCAGAACAATCTCAAGAACCGTTCTGGTAGCCCCCATGCTCCCCTTTATGGTTGGGTTAAGCCTAGCAGTTTTTAACCAATTGATAAACAACCCCATACCCCATGATGCTGGTTCGCCTTCTATGCCGACTAAGCTTCCCTTAGACATCACGAAGTTCGAGGGTAATGCTAGAGAGGATCCTACCAACCATGTTCGATCCTTCCACATGTGGTGTTCGTCCAACTCCATAACCGATGCCTACATTCCTCTTCGGCTATTCCAACACACGCTCACTCAAGACACTCCAAAATGGTATGTAGACCAGCCCTCCACATCTCATTCCGTTTTCGTGACGCTTGCTAAAACATTCCTTTCATATTTCCAGTTACCTCTCCGGTACGACACTAGTACCGAGCTATTGACCTCATTCCGTCAGTCCTCCGCCACTTGCCTTTCCGACCATATTCAAGAGTGTCATAGAAGGAGGAGCACATTTTGTGCCCCACCCTTCGAAGACCGTGTATATCTAGATTGGTTTCTTAGGAGCCTTTTATCTCCCATTGGAAAATATGTCGTGTCCCATTTTCCTCAGACCGAGGAAGAAACTCCCCAAACCACTCTCAGACATGACCTGATTTATGCACAATCCGATTATGTCAATATTGTGATTCCAGACGTCCCTCGTCCTGGAAGTGCCAATGCACCGGGGGCATCTCATGCTGCTGATAATCGTTGGAACCCTTTCATATTCTTTGCCATAAACATAGCTACCAATCAAACAAGAAAATGAACTGGTACACATTTTTTTGAGGTAGCAAAAAATCACCCGATTTTGAAAACTGGTGATGCCACAATACTTTTTTTTAGCACATTTTTGGTACTTTAAATTTTCTTATGTATCAAGTATGAACATTCTTTTTTAGATGTTAGTGATTTTTATGTTGATTTTGAAAACTATTCATGCAGCATCAACCCCATTTTTTAGAGGGTCGATTTATGACACTTTAAATTTTTTTATGTATCAAGTATGAACATTTTTTTTAAATGTTAGTGATTTTCATCTTGATTTTGAAAAGTGTTGATGCAACATCAACCCTCTTTGTTTAGAGGGCTTATTTTTTACACTTTAATTTTTCTAATGTATTAAGTGTCAACTTTTTTTTAAATGTTTGTGATTT
>APFE030139128.1:51590-79484 GCA_000404065.3 Pinus taeda | reverse complement strand
TTTATTTTTTTATACTTTAATTTTTTATTTTGTTTTTTATTTTTATTGTTTATCTACCGGGTCCGTGTCAATGCTTGTCTAGCAAGCCGATTTCATTATGGGCAATTTGATAGTTGATTTTAAATTTTTTGTTATAATGAATCGAGACTGCCCCCACAATGTATCAATTTCATGGTTGGTCTTTAAGTTTCCATTACAACGGGTCGATTCACCTACACCATGTGCCAATTTGATGGTTGATTTTGAAATTTTTGTTGTAATGTATCGAATTGTCTTAGGCTAAGATTTTAAAATCGCTATATATTTAGCATTTAAATAATAAATTACTCTTGGGTGTTCATTTTTAAAGTTTTTTGTCATAAAAAAATTCCATAATGTCATGCTTGAAATATTTTGAAAACTAAAGATTTTTTTGTAGTCATAATCTTTGGTTTTAATTGCATGGTTGAAAAATTGTCAAGATTTTAATTTTTTTCTAAGCCATGATATTTTATCTTTAATTCTATGGTTGAAAGCAATTACAATTTTAGGGTTTTTAGAGTCATGATATTTTATCTTTAACAACTTGGATGGGAATAGTTGGAATTATGAGGATTCGAGACATGATATTTTATCTTTAACATCATGTCTGAGAATTGTTGGAATTTTACAGTTTTTCAAAGTCCAGATATTTTCTCTTTAACTCCATTGCTAAAAAAATGTCAAAATTGTAACCCGATTTTTTTTTCTTATTCCAGAATAAACACTTTTTTTAAGGGTGTTTTATTCATCCATTTTTCAAAACAAAAATGGTTTTTACTTCCATTTCAAAAATATGTTGAAAATTTACCCAAAAAAAAAACATCGCTCTCAAATAAACAATTTTCATTTTTGGGTTGTTTTTTCATGTTTTTTTGGGGTTTTTGGGCTAGAGTACCCGTTTTGAGGTAACAGTTCCCGTTTGATCGGTAACTTTGTTCATATACTCAACAAAGTTATGGCTATCAGCAGGGGGGCACCAGTTCCTCCAACACTTATGCCCCTCCTGCTAGAAACATGTTTTCAGTGCCCCAACTTGTCTACCAAACCATTGCTCCTCCTTATGCACAACCGAGCAGTCCAACTGCTCAAGCATTAGCGCCGCAACCTCCCATGCATCCTCAACCCCAGCAGCCACCGCCCCCTCGGGGTCAGGTGTTTGTGCAGTAGAGTGTTATTAATCCCCAAAATTCAAAGAAAAAGAATAAAGGGAAGGGTAACAAGGGTAACTAGGGTAATCAAGGTAATCATCCTAGTGAACCCCAGGGGAACTAGCCTAACACCAACAACTAGCAACAGGGTAGCCAACCCAAGCAAAACAAGGTTATTCATAGGAACAAGCCTTGTGCATGTTGTGGTGTACATGGCCATTATACACATGAGTGTCCCCTCTTACCCGAGATGTGCCAAATGTGGGAAGCTCAAGCATCTTCTAGAGGTCAACAATTTCCTCAGAATCCTGCACCATCTCAACCGACAGTGTTCAAAAATCCTTTCCCTCAGCAAGGATTTGTTGTTGCTCAACCTCAGCCATGTCAAGCAGGCCATCCCCCCCAACCTTCTAGTCCTAATGACTACCATATCCTTATGATGAACTCTGATGAGGTTAATCCCTCCAATATCAACCTACAAACTCAATCGCATCAATATGACAAGCCATCAACTTCATTCGCCACTAAGTACCAAACCAAATCCTTTGCTGAGCATCCTACGACACCAAATGGTCCTTTACAGATCCCTCAACCTAAAGTTGAGGCCATTCCCAAGATCCCAAAGGGACCATTACGTGAATTCTAACTAATCTGCCCATACATATAGTATAGTAGACGACTTGGCACAATCACCTGCTGCCATGTCAACGCTGAAAGTCCTCCAGTCATGCCCATCTCAAAAGAAAGATCTACTAACTTTCTTGGGTGCAATAGCTCTTTCTGACAGTTGTGTGATTGTCTTCCTCGTTGATACATCAGAACATCCCCCATTGCCTTCATCTGTTTCTTTCCAGATACCAGTCTGAGTCTATAATGCCATCATCTCCCAATGCATTATTGACGAAGGCACATCCACATGTGATGCCGTTGATGTTTGAAAACAACTTAAGTCACCTGAGTTGTCACCCTCCACCATCACTTTGCCGGCTTGGGATGCACACTCCTCCTAGCCCCTTGGCATGTACCATAATTGTCCAGTGACCCTTGTGAGCAAGAGTGTCCATGTCGACATTGAAGTCATTAATGCCCCTTTGGATTACAACATTCTCTTAGATCGTAATTACACATATGCCATGTTAGTCATCGCATTTGCGGTGTTCCGCAAGATGTGCTTCCCCCATGAAGGCAAGATCATTACCATCGATCAGTTGACTTACTATGAGCCAGCATCCATGACCTCCCCCAAGACCATTATCTCGTCGGTGTCCAATAAACAATCTTCAACTCCTCTCATCAGTGTTTCAGCCGGAGTCTATAAATATTCCTCATTGTTGGGTGCTTTCCCTTGTCCTCCCCCTCCCATCTCAAAGCCTAACCCTATGGGTGTTTGCATGCTACAACTCTCACAAGATGCCCTTAAGTAGTCCGGTACACCAGATCAATAGCCAACTCCTCATCACCGTGTTGTTTCCCTCCCAGCTGAGCCCTCTGGATCCACCCCCCCAAGACCTCCTTCATTTTTGGGTGCCTCTGCTATGTTTCCACCAAGAACTGTTCCTCCAGGTCTCAACCATCTAGGAGCTATTCCATCAGGACATTACTCGGCAGGGCAGATACCTTTCTTATTCCCACCTCCGGGAGTATTTTCTGTCCCAGTCATGGCTTCATTGGTCCTTCCTAACATGACTCTGGGGATCCCAGTATGGTACATCTATCCCCTTGCAAATATTCTTCCTGGTCAGCTAAGACCTTATCATGCTTTGACCCCAGTTCAACCGGTCCTTACGGCCCCTGCTGCTACTTCAGTTCCATGACAACCTCAACAGGAACCCACTCCTGTTGCGAAAGAATCCGAACAGGGGGGCAAAGCTAAGAGGAAATAACCTAAGGACAAGGATCCCTAAGCTACTCTAGCCCCTAAGGCCCCAAAGTCATCACCTCCATGCGCTTTGTGTAAAGTTGTTAGGCATGCCACCAATAATTGTCCTGAACTTCCTCAACTCAAACCTTTAGTTCATGAAGTGTTCCCTGAGTCAAATATCTCGGAAGTTCATGTTAACTTGTTAGGCCCACCCAAGAAACTTAGAACGTTGCGCACAAATCACCCTTGTGCCCTGTGTGATCATCGTGGTCACTATTCTCATTTTTTCCCTCGTCTTGATGAATTTCTCGATTGCCTTGAAGCGCTTCGCGAATACAAGGCCACTCGTAGCGGAAGCCCTACTCCTCTACCTGTGGATTCTGGTACCCCTAGTCAACCAGAATAGGGGGACTATGGTCCCACCATCATGATCCCTCCCCCCGATCTCGAGATGATGGACACAACATGCCATATCCTTTACCTGTCATCACCCTTAA
The DNA here is from genome assembly GCA_000404065.3 of Pinus taeda. Lineage (NCBI taxonomy): Eukaryota > Viridiplantae > Streptophyta > Pinopsida > Pinales > Pinaceae > Pinus > Pinus taeda. The sequence continues at coordinate 75,957 of APFE030139128.1, read as the reverse complement.
GTTCCTCACAGGTAAACCCTTCTGAGGTTTCTACGTGCGCTTCTATCGAACCTCTTTCGATAGAATCCTAGGTCTCAACATTCATAGATCCTCCGTCTACGAGCTCATCATCTACCATTCAAGATGATGCGTATGTGAACCTTCTTTCTCAGTTTGATGCACGAGGTAATGCCGCCGCATCATGTAGTCAATCTTCCTCCCGTCCACCCATCTTCGAGTTTGATAAGGACATCATGAAAGATATGTCTACCCCTGATTACCCTTGCACTTAGGCAAGAGGGAATCTTTTTGGAGGATTTTGAAGCCCATTTCCTTCCTAATTCTCCCAATACACTCTACCTCAAGAAATGTCGTTCATAGCATATCCCTTTCATTTGCATGTCTTTATTTCTGCCGTGAAGTTAGGTAGATTGCATCCGTTGTCTTTTTCACTTTTCAGATGGATCCATCATCCACACCATATATCGGTCATGACGATAGTGCGAGTTGCTTCTCCCAGAATCTAGCCTCGGTAGCCTGGGCCATTTTTACCCCCTTGCATACGTTAGTCCTTTCGAATGGCGTGTGCATTGGATCCACGACCAATAACCAAGCCGAATATGAGGCAGTGATAGGTTTGTTAGTCGATGCCCTTGCTCGTCACATCCTTCATATTCATGTTCGTTTAGATTCCTTGCTACTTGTCATGCAATTGAATGGTGTTTATCATGTGCATAACCAAGTCCTATTTAGAAAATCTCTACGAGTTAAGTTGTTGGTAGGTGAATTTGAAACCATTACTTTCAATCATGTTCCTAGAGCCCAAAATAACTATGTGAATACCATTGCAAACAACATTCTAGATTGGCATTTATCACATGTACACCACAGAAGACAACCATAAACACAACACATGGTGAACCATCATTGTCATATAAAATGCATAATCATATTATGTATCATACAAGTGTTTGGATTCCACCACTCTAAATACATCCAATACGCCCATAACATAGTGGGGGGGCACATAAGCCCCTACATCCTCTTATCATCCTTTGGAGGATCTCGTGCTAAGTTGGGCTGAGATGCTTGAATCCCTTTTTTTGAGCACTCGGAACACAATGTCACTCCACAAACTCCTCCTACTAAGGGGAATCATTCCCACCTTTGAATACCATATCAGTATCCCATGCTTAGGGGCATGATGTTTTTTCCCCTGGCCATCTTCTCATTGTGTAACATAAGTCTCGACCTACATCCCACTAGATCTAGGTATGATCGATTATCCTCCCATTCCTTGGATAGTTTGTCCTACCAGCCTCTCTGGTGAGACATATGCACATCGCATATCGTAGATGTTTGATACCATATCATCAAATATTCTACTCTATGTCCACATAGTCCCCATGTTTGACTTAGTGGCTAAGGATGATTCTAGACCTCCTCTAGTAGTTCATTCTCGTTTTCCTCTTCCCTTAATTCTTCACCAGGAACCATCGTTCCAAGAAGCATTAAGGCCATCTTTAGATAAGTAAGGCCACTTGCCTGAAATTCGCATATCACGATTCCAATAGACAGTTTATCTGCTACGGTCTCCACAAGATTTAGGGCCTTCTTCTCCTCCCAAATTGGAGGGAAAACACCCTTTTATTGGAAAACCAATATTTTTTTTGTCACACAGTGCGACTAGACCGTAGCTCCGTTCAATGAACCATCAACACCATTGGAAAACTCTCACCAAGTACTATAATGGGTCTCTCTTATTTTTTGATGATTTGACACTTCACCAGGAAGTCATTTTTCCAAGCAAGGTCACTTCGTCACCTCTCCAAATCGAATTTCGTGATAAAGAGACACTTGTACTTTGAGGTCCACCTCCTCTTAATACTTGTTGTGCCATATGTCGACTTTTGTCATGAGTAACCATAATTTACTCATGTTTTGATGGTCCCCATTGGGCCTAGTTTATGTGGCAGCGTCGTCAAGTCACCCTTGTTCAGAGCATCTGCGATGAGTCACCCTTGAATTCTTGGAGTCTATTTCATATCCCATTATATCATGACACAACATTCCATCCATCATTGCATACTGCTTATCCTCTGTTTCTCATTTTTTCCTCCAATCATACGGTCCCCCATCCCCTCCAGAGTTGAGTCAGTCGTTGCCAGGTCAAACATGCACTTTATGCTCTGAAAAGGGAAGCTACATGTTTGTCCCTCAGTCCCACATTTCTATTATCCCCAATGTCAGTCCATCAGTCACATTACTATTTCCCCTCGTGCTTTAGTTGAGGATCCTCATTGCCTCATCTATCGCGGGCCCTTTTCTGTCAACATCAGCGCATTTATTCCAAAAAAATGGCCTAGAGGGCAGTGTATCTTGGTTCTAGCTCCCATTCTTGTTTGGTGCCTTAGATCGAGTAGAGGGAATAATTATTTCCCTTTGACTTGGTCATTTCATCTTCGTAATTCATAAACTCGATGGTCTAGTGATGCAGCAGATTGTACCAGTGATTCCCAGGTATGTGTGAGATGTTTCAGACCTCATGAGAGGGTGGCCCTTCAGGTAGCCCCCCACATGCCTATATGCATTCCTATTACGCTACAGCCTCAAAAGTAGTTCCACAGAGTTGATGGGTTTGGTTCCTACCAATCGCAATGTTCATAGCATGCACATCTCCTTTAGATGACCCATTTAGTTTTGCAGAGCCCTTCCCTGTTCAACAGGGCTTCTCTGATTGTTCTACCCTCCCTCCCACCCATTTTTTGAGGGAAGGGCCTTTTTATCTCATGTCCTCATATATTATTGTATTCAGTCTTGGCTCATGTTCTTCCAGGTGCATTATGTATATGTGACACATTGTATTATTTTTTGGCTCTGTTTTGCCAGCATGTCATGTATCATTCAACATCTACTTCGTTGCTTAGTTTTATGTTTCTGGGCTAACCATTATTTTTGTACTAAGTTATCTCAGCGGGTATGGATATGCCTCCCCCGCCTCATTAAGGTCTGGTACCACAACATAAAAGGAGACTTACATTAATGTTGCCCCCTCTGTCCCTATCCTCTTTCACTTTAGCTTTATTGGTCTCTCTCTCTCTCTCTCTCTCTCTCTGACTCCCCTATGTTGTCTAGTGATTGTGTCTTTACAACGTACTTCAGTCATGCATTTTTCTCCTAACACTCATACGTGGGGGGCAATCTATTATCACCAAAAAATTTATCATCTAGCCTAATTTACTAGATGGATCGAAGTACACCATGTAAATCCAGTTTTACCATAGTAAAATTGCTTTCGCTATGAGAAATTACTTAATAAACCACCTTTGTTAACTAATTTATAGTTAAACCCATGAAGAATAATTAAATAAATCACTATCTTTTTTATTTTATTCTAGGAATAATTAATTAAACCATTGTTCAATTATTATTCCTTGTCATATTTGACCCAATCATGAAAAATAAACAGATAAATCATTAATTAGCTTATTTTTCTCTAAGAATAATTAATTAATCAATAACTATTTATTATTCTTTGTCAAATTTGACTAAATCCCTTAGGAATAATTAAATAAATCCTTATTTATTTGTTATTCCTTAACTAACTCTTTGAGTGATCCAGGTCCGAGTGTCATGAAGGACCCTTCCAAGACCTTTTATTTTCGTGATGTGTTAAATTGCATTTTTAAAAGAACATAAATGAATACATCTACAGGTTGTAAAGAAGAGGAACATGACAATCATCAGCAACATAAAAACATAAGCCATTGATAACAAAGTCCATCTAGGAGGGACTACGTCTCCGGGCCCCAATGTCAAGATGGTGCAGGCCATTGCATTAAGTGTTATCAATAGTGATGATGTACATAAGAGGTGATATCACTATCATACAAGGAAAGTGCCCTCATGCAGGAGTGGCTCCAAGAGATGTTCCGCTACAGGAACTCTCAGTGAAAAAGGAATCTTATTAGTGTGACATAAACTCATGCATGATGAGCATCCAGCCAACATGGCATAAAAGGGATCTCAATGCAAACATACATGATGAGAACATGAGTATCCCATCAACATAACGACAAAGGGATCTCAAATAAAACATGACGAATCATGACAACAAGTACATCACACAGATGATTCCGCATCACATCAAGTAGGAATCATGAAAACGAGTAAGAAACAAGATCCCACATCAAATATCAAACAGAGATCTATGTAGCACAATGCATAACAAAAGAAGTACATGAAGACACTGCATATACCTCAAACCCTAGGGCCATTTGAAGAAGAGGATGTCAAAATGTTGAAGCTGTTCGAACCATCGATCTCACGGCATCGAATCACATGGAAATGACTACTCTCACATGAATGATGACACCTGCACTCCACTTAGAAAAGTGGCTGAAAAATACAATGAGCAAATAGAAAATTTGAATGCACCATCAGATTTGTGGTGTCGAATAGCGCAAAATCGACTATCAAATTTCTGAATTCTGAGAAAGTGGAAATCTGGGGCTCAAGGAATCTTTTAGATTCCCCCAAGATTCCTCAAAGATTCCCTCCTCCATGGCCTCTACAAATCGGCTGCTCAGATCAGGAAACTGACTGTGCCATCAGGTTCATGTCATTGAGAGGTGTAAGATCAGCGTAAATTTTGTCCAATTTGGACACTGCAAAAATTTCACCCTTCTGGAAATTTTTCTCCTTCATGGTTACACCTGCATTAAAAATTAATTAAAAAATTTCACCTCGATTTCCGTGCACGCTCTTGGTTCCTCCATGCTGCCTGGGCGCACTGTGCAAATGAGGTTTATGTAAAATCTCAGGCAGATTAACCAAGAAGTTGGTTTGGCACATTGGTTAATAAGGAAATTTGTTGAGAAGGGGTCGGGTGGTTAAACCCCGCCCCTCCCATTTTAATATATTGTTGTTTTAATGTTTAAACCAAAACAATTTTTGGGGTCGGGCCCGCATTGGGTGGATCTCCCCTTAACCCTTCCTACTCCTTGAATGGGCATTGTTGGTTTTGGTTGAGCGCATTAAATGTTTTAAGTGGCGCAGTGTTGTTTTGGTATTCAACGTTGTTCATGGTGGTTGTACTATTGGTACACCATATGAGGCCGCCCTGTGGGGGCCAACCCACGTGGCCAGGCGGGTTTGATCCCCACTAGCCTCGCACGTATACATGGCATATAGCATGGTTTTTGGGGTTGTGGTCTGGGTCCACCTGAGGTGGCCTGCGCCCACCCCATATGTTTGTTATGTAACAAAGTTTGGTTGGAGGGTAGACCAGCGGGGGTCACGACCCATCAGTTCTTTGATTTGATTTTATATATATATGCAACGAGTTTGGTGGGTGGCAGGGGTGGTGGCCCGCCACCCCTAATATATATATATATATATATTATATATATATTATATATATAATAATGCCATTTTTAAATATTCAGATATTAGGCCGAAGGAGACAAATTAATCAGGCCACAAATTCGCCCAGAATCTGGCCCAGGTTCGCCGGAATCCGGTGGCCAGATTTTGTCCAAATTGCAATGTCCATAAGCCTGCCCAGTCACCAAAGTCAACCTGAACGTTGACTGCTCCTAACTTTCGCATACAAATTCGGTTTGACGAACCATTCACACCACCATGATCAGGATGACGAGATCTATGCTTTGGTCCTGGTTCGAAATTATTCTAATGATTTTGTAGCTTCCATAAGCCCTCTTTGTCCTATGTGTGTCCCTGGAGCCACCTGGATCAATCCTCCCCACTGAGGAGCTTTTGGTCCTCCAAAAGCATGAAAAATAATCTGCAACTTCTCTGTGCTTGGTCTACACCACAAGCGTCCTGAAGGGTCTCGCTTCCATCTCCTTCACCTTTGTTCTTCGGAGCCTTAAGCGATGAGCCAACACCTACAATCTCTGCAACCTGTAGTACATTGTTTTACAAATTACATGCTTGACTTTCATGACCAACTAATGACCCAAGCATCCCATACTTGACACGAGTTTATAACACATACTCGATGGTCAAGTTTACATCAATATGGACACAATACCCCAGCTATGAAAACAGGGACAACATATCATTGTTGCTTCAACAAGTGATGGAAAACACATCATTGCTGCAACACATGATTTACAACAATAAGGTCAAACACTATTTTTTCTTTGACAAGTGATGGAAACAAGACATCACTTTCACAATTTATCATGCAACTCAAAATAAGAGCAGACATAATTGTTGTTGAATGAGTGATGGGAAAAACATCATAACTTTTACATTTTAAAATGCAACAAATGATTTACAAAAGCACGACCATGACATGCTAACATGTCTAGAAACCATTTTTCACTTATCACTGTGAATGGGTCATCCCCCTGTAGTGGTTTTGCTCATCGAACAATTGTTTCACCTAGTTCATGCACCGACACTTTGTCTTTAAGGTGTTGCTCTGGATGGAGCCTCCAACAAGTGGCTCTTTGATGGCCATTTCTGTCACAATGACTGCAATACATCTTCTTCCTCCATATTTGCTTAACCTGTTTCTTTACATGTTGTTGAGAGGGTGTTTCATGCCTCATCTTTTTGTGTGCTATCATTCCTTTCCAACACTTAGAAAATGTATGGTTATGCAATCCACAAAAGGTACATGTTTTTTGATGCCATGTTTTACGTTCATCACTAAAAACATGATTATAATCAAAATGAACATTCGAAAATCGAAATTAGTTATACCTTTCCTTGTTGCCTCTGGTATAAGTATGGCGATGAGAGCTTGCCTCAACTCTTTCCCTACAATGGAAACTGCCATGGGATGATGGGGATGTGTTCCCATCATTCTCTTTCCTCTACAATTTCGACGATGTCTCAGAAGAATATGACACCTTCAAGCATTCTCCCTTAGTGTATCTTGAGCCTACAAATTGAGCCCTCTGCATAACCTCCAATGGTTGGGTTATGCCTTGGTTATTAACACCAAGTTCTTTTTCCTCCTCATGCCTTGTCTTGGTAAGGAGCCTCATGTTTGTCCTTGTAATTGGGATCTCCACATCTCCAATAGAAATCATACTATGTGATGATGAAACTGAAAGGAAATCAACATCTTTTACCTCCTTTATCGATTTGGAAAGCACTGATGGGGGCTTCTCATCATCTATTGTTGGTGGTTTTCTTGCTATCACAGTGCATTCCCCAACTTCTTTTCTCACATACCCAAGTCCTGCCTGATGGAGTAATTCTTCTACTTTGATAGGGTTGACAATGCCTTGGCCATTAACGCGTAAGCCTTTTCCTTCATACCCCATTCTCTTCAATAGTTTAGAACCAATTCCTTTGGTATGATTTTCAAAAATAGCGAAATCATCATCAGGACACATACATGAATTTAGAGAACTACTTTTTACCTCACATGGGTCACGCTACAACTTTTCCAAGGCCTTGTCCTTTGCTTGCAGCTGTTGTAGCAAACTATGTTTCTCCTCTTTCTCGTCATGTAAATGCATCTTCAATTCAATGTTCTCAGTTTGAAGACTTTGTTTGTTGTGCTTCAGTTCTTCCAAGGTCTCTTCCGTGGCTTGCAATTGAAGTTGCAATCGCTCCTTTTCCTCTGTCTCTTTCTGTAGAGTTTCATACATTATTTCTACCCTTTGGGAAATTTTGAGCATGGTCTCGTACATCGCTTTTTCATCCTCTGTCGCTGCACATTCCATCGTTCATGCTTGCAATTCACATCCACGCAAAGACCGCTCTTATACCACTTGATCCAGGTCCGAGTGTGACGAAGGACCCTTCCAAGACCTTTTACTTTCGTGATGTGTTAAATTGCATTTTTAAAAGAACATAAATTAATACATCTGCATGTTGTAAAGAAGAGGAACATGAAAATCAACAACAACATAAAAACATAATCTGTTGATAACGAGGATTGTCCAGGAGGGACTACATCTTCGGGCCCCTATGTCAAGATGGTGTAGGCCACTGCATTAAGTGCTGTCAATAGTGATGATGTACATAAGAGGTGATGTCGCTATCATACAAGGAAAATTCCCTCACGCAAGAGTGGCTCTAAGAGATGTTCCGCTACAGGAACTCTCAGTCAAAAAGGACTCCTATTAGTATGACATAAACTCATGCATGATGAGCATCCCGCCAACATGGCATAAAAGGGATCTCAATGCAAACATACTTGACGACAACATGAGTATCCCATCAACATAACGACAAAGGGACCTCAAATAAAACATGATGAATCATGACAACAAGTACATCACACAGATGATTCCGCATCACATCAAGCATGAACCATGAAAACGAGTAAGAAACAGGATCCCACATCAAACAAGGATATGTGTAGCACAATGCATAGCAAAAGAAGTACTTGAACACATTGCATATACCTCACACCCTGGGGCCATATGAAGAAGAGGATGTCAAACTGCTGAAGTTGTTCGAACAATCGATCTCATAGCATCGAATCGCATGGAAATGACTACTTGCACATGAACGATGACACCTGCACTCCACTTAGAAAAGTGGCCAAAAAATAGAATGAGCAAATAGAAAATCTAAATGCACCATCAGATTTGTGGCGTCGAATAGTGCAAAATCGACTGTCAAATTTCTGAATTCTAAGAAAGTGGAAATCTGGGGCTGAAGGAATCTTTTAGATTCCCCCTAAATTCCTCAAAGATTCCATCCTCTAGGTCCTTTGCAAATCGGTTGCTCAGATCAGGAAACTGACTGCACCATCAGGTTCATGTCATCAAGAGGTGTAAGATGGACATAAAGTTTGTCCAATTTGGATACTGCAAAAATTTCACCCTCCTGCACATTTTTCTCCTTCATGGTTCCACCTACTTTAAAAATTAATTAAAAAATTTTGCCTCAATTTTCATGCCTGCTCCTAGTTCCTCCATGCTGCCTGGGTGCACTGTGCAAATGAGTTTTATATAAAATCTTAGGCGGATTAACCAAGAAGTTGGTTTGGCACATTGGTTAATAAGGAAATTTGTTGAGGACAGGTTGGGTGGTCAAACCCCACCCCTCCCATTTTAATATATTGTTGTTTTAATATTTAAACTGAACCAATTTTTGGGGTCGGGCCCACATTGGTTGGCCCACCCCTTAATCCTTCATACTCCTTGAATGGGTGATGTTGGTTTTGGTTGGGCACATTAAATGTTTTAAGTGGTGCAGTTTGTTTTGGTATTCAACGTGGTTCATGGTGGTTGTACCGTTGGTACACCATATGAGGCCGCCCGGTGGGGGCTGGCCCATGTGGCCGGGTGGGTTCGATCCCCACCAGCGTCGCACGTATACATGGCATATAGCATGGTTTTTGAGGGTGTGGGCCGGGTCCACCAGAGGTGGCTCGCACCCACCCCGTATGTTTGTTATGTAATGGAGTTTGGTTGGAGGGTGAACTAGCAGGGGTCACGGCCCATCGGTTCTTCGAATTGATTATATATATATATATTATATATATATATATATATATATATATATATAATATAAAAATAATTATATATATATATATGCAACGGGTTTGGTGGGTGGCAGGTGTGGTGGCCCGCCACCCCTAATATTTTTTTTTTTGTTAATATAATGCCATTTTTAAATATTTGGATTTTAGGCCGAAGGAGACAAATTAATTAGTCCACAAATTTGCCTGGAATCTAGCCCAGGTTAGACGGATTTTGTCCAAATTGCGGCCTCCTTAAGCCTACCCAGTCACCAAACTCAACCTGAACTTTGACTGCTCCTAACTTTCGCATACGAACTCGGTTTGACGAACCGTTCACACCACCGTGATCAGGATGACGAGATCTATGATTTGGCCCTGGTTTTAAATCATTCTGATTACTTTGATTTTCGAGCTTCCATAAGCCCTTTTTGTCCTCTGTGTGTCCTTGAAGCCACCTACATCATTGAGATGATAAATAAATCATTTATTTAGTTATTATTTCTAAATAACATTTTAAATACTTTTTCCCTCCTAAACAAATATAATAAAATATTCCAAGTGGTTATTCCAAGAATGGGATCAATAATATTTTATTATTGCTCATTATTCGAGGATAACTCAATATTTTGTTATAAATAGGAGGGTTTTCCATTCATTATTCACTCTTGATTATTTTCATTGTTGCACTCACTATTGTAACTTTGATTATTTTCATTGTCGCACACCATATTTTTGTTGGGTTTACACATTATAGAGGAGAGAGACTCTACACAAGCTAAAGACATTTGAGGATAGCCAAGAATGCATCCCATAGAGGGGGACTGGTAACATCTATTTTGTTCCCTTCACAAGTGTTATAATAAAAACTATTCTTTGTATATCTGGTTTCCATTGGATGATTGGAGTTATTACTCTTTCTTTTTCCTATTTAACTATGATTGTGGCACATATCCGAACTTTGGCAGGTTTTGTTTCTATCAAATGTTTAGCAGCCATTTATATTGTTGAGATTGTTTTTCATCCACAATCTTAAGTGGGTTCTTTTCATACATCTTTGAGAAGAAAACACTACAACAATGGGTGTAAGGGGCCACGATTAATTAGAGCCTACATAATAATAATAATGTAAGGGAACAACAATAACAATAGTGGGCTTCTATGGGGCACAATAATAACAATATGGGGATTGCATGGGCACAAAAATAACAATAAAGGGGCCACACTAACAATAAAATTAGGGGATACACTAGTATTATAGGGACCTAACACTTGGAACTTGCTATCTTGTGCCCAAAATTGCCACAATTGTATCATTTGACATGATTTAAGAATGATGCAAAAGAGTTTTTATTCTTGACACCTTTCTTAACACATCCTCTCTTACTTCTACCAATATTATTCCAAGGAATCAAATGTATTCTTGGATGATATCTAATAAAAACTTGTTTCTTTCTTGCTAACCCTCTACAATCTATGGCTTTATGCCCAAAAGTATTACAAGAAGATAATAACCAAGAAGAACCTTTGATACCTAAATATGCTTAGTCCTTGAGGGGGAAAGGACCTCTATTTTTTCTTCATTCTCTTATTGTTATTGTTTTAGTTTCCACTTAGATCAACCATATGTTGTTGTTGCTTCCTTCAGTTATTTAGATTGCTACCTTGACGAATTCTTTTCTATTGTCGCCTCTTTTGAAAAACACTCTCTCTTCCTTAATATTGTTGCTCAATATCTTGTTGATACTTCTTATTTTCTTATTGTTTCTGCTTACTCTAAGTATTCATTTCTTCTCCTCTCCTTTGTAGTTGTTCCTTCAAGTTGTAAATTTGTTTCCTTTGTCAATCTTGCTGCTGGTATCCAACAATCCCTTTTTCTTTATTGATGTTGGACTTCTTAGTTGCCTCCTCTAAACCTTGTCTCAATATGACTACTTTAGATTGTATTCTCACATAGTGGGGTTCTCTTTCATTGAGCTAACTTGTCAGAATTTCATTCAATCTTCTAAATTCCCCTTGTTGAGCACTAAAATTAAAAATTTCTTTTCTCAAGACATCATTCTGAAGTTCATATTCTTGCAATTTCTCCTTTTGTTTATGGTTTTCCTCCACAAGCTCCTTCGCCTCGATTATAGAAGAGATGATACTCTTTCTGAAATAGATATCATGATCTAACTCTTCTTCTCTAATAGATATACTAACATACACATACCCAAGATATATTTCACTTTAAGCGTTTTATTTATCATTGCTGGAGTTATTCTCATTTACTCCAATGGATGAAGACTCATGAGGTCTTTCTTTGTTTTCACCACAAGACATTCTTCCCTCCTCTTAAGAGGTATCTTCTTTCTCTATTTCTACTAATATAGATCTATCTTCACCACTACTACTAGATGAACATTTATCCCTTTCTTTTCATAATGCACATGCACAACTAGGAGATAAATGACTTATTTTTTACAACTATCATAGAACAATATCATACATTCTGAGTGCCATGGCCTCTCATCTGAGTCTTCTTCTCTATAATCTTTGGACAGATGATCAACAACTTCCTCATTGGGAGAAATATATTCTATCTATTGAGCATCTTTTCTCTTTCTCCTTCTTTCCTTTTCTCCAGTAGTAACATCTACAGGCTCTAGTTCATTGCATGAGTAGAAAGGTTATTCATCTTTGTCTTGAGCTCCATGACCTTCTTCTCCATATACCAGATGGATATTTTCCCATATTTCTATTACAAACTCACAATGTCTTACTTTATCTAAATCTGAATCTGAAATGCCTTTCAAGAGAATGTTTTTGCCTTCTTTATTATGCTTACTCTTTTCTCCATTTAATATGGAGCACCATACATCAACATCCCTAGCCGTTAAGTAGGCTTCCATTCTAACCTTCTAGAGCTCATATTCTGATCCATTCAAAAGTGGGACTCCTTCTGGTGTAATCCACGTTTGATTAGTCATTATTTCTTTTGATCTACATTCGAGTGGTTAATTTGTTCCTGAAGGAACTAGGCTTTGATACCAATTATTGGAAACAATGTTTAATACTAAGAGGGTGGATGAATTAATGTTAAGGATGATTTATAATTTTATGCCAATTTATATTCAATCATTCAAACTTGGAAACCATTACCTCTGCAACCACTATCATATCATGTGCATCAAAATTAAACCATCGCACATGTACACACACATACACCAAAAGCATAAGAAACAACCACATAAAACACAAAGGATTTAACGTGGAAACCCAAAAGGGGAAAACCACCAGTATTGTTTATGATGTAAATAGAAGCTCCTACTCTATTACATAAAAAAATTTGTGAGCCACCACTCACAAGAAGCACCAACTCCATTTGATTGTTTTCTATCACACACTAGTAGGAAGCACCAACTCTCGTCTTCTGCAGACACCTAATCAGCTTACCATGAAGCACCAACTTCATGGATTTACGAAAGCACCCACTTGCACGAGGAATGAACCCCAAAGCTATCCTCAAATACCCACTATATGGAAGCACCAACTCCCTATTTTGCAGGTTCCAACCCACACTCAATAAGGAACTTAATGCTCCTCATTATGGCACCCATTTGGATTGGTTTCTTCTCTTTGTTATCCTCTTCTTTTGGCCCTTGTTCCACTTAATAGTGTTCACTCTTGGACATCCCCTGCAACGCTCATTTAACTCAACTCTCTACCCTCATTCAATCAACCCTCAATATCTACAGGAATTCTTGGCCTCTTCTCAGCACACACACTCACTTAGAACTCTCTACTGTCCACTCCACAATGTTTCATTCCCCCAAAAGTCAAACTCAGAGTTCTTAAGTTTTTTCATCTGCTACACAAAGAACAATGCTATCTATGTCAACCATCATTCTATCATCCACACTTTCCGAGAGCATAATCAAATGCATGGCTCTCCATCATCCTGATGCATAAAATTACTTGGTCACCACAGTTGCATTTATTCTAAGAATGGGCACCTGAGCATTTCTTCATGTTGAGAATTAATTCAAAGTACAAATTGTGCATTATAGTAAGGATACCCATTCTTCTTATATTCCCATAGAGCTTAGATTGTACTTCAGTATGGCCTCTTCGAGATGTGGTCAAATATTCTACACTCAGCCATCGTTTCCATATAATTCTTTATAACATGCATGGAATATCGGGGATGTTTCTTTTTTGTTCAGCACACAATCCATTAATTTAGTGTTATGAATCGTGGTCCTAGATGCATTGAACTAGAGCCCCTACCATTGACTCAATTAGAAATTCTAATTATCGAACCATTCATGCCTTTAAACTTGTGCCCACAATCCTTCAATCTTGTCCCTTAGTCTTTTTAACAATTATCGACTTGTTTTCATGCTCAGTGGCACTAAGCTCTTTAATAATTGTTGACTCATACGTCCTTTAAACTCAAATCCCTTAGTAATAGGTCCACAAAGTTTTTTCATTGCATAACACCTTTTACAAGCCCATTTCATTTTAAGCCCCGAGGAATTAATCTACATGCATGCCCCTTTCAATTCCCTTTGCAAATGGTGCTCATAGGACCAATTCCTAGGCCAAATTTAGCCTTTGGCCTTCCTGTCACAGTGCCTTTTTCTTTGTAATTGTCCTAAAGGCCCATGGTCACCACAACACATGAAACCATTTCAAAAATGAGACATAGACATGCCTTCCTCCATTTCACAGAATTGTCAACTATCGGCAAAGACTCCATCTCCAAGGCTTGTTATCTCGACGAAATTACCTAATGCACCTTTATTTTTCCTTTGGGTTTTCTTCTTTCCAATATTTCCTTCTAGGAAAACCATTCATCCTCTTTGAATTCCCCAACTTCTTTTCTTCTTGACCTCCCAACTCCCTAGCTTCCCGGCTCCTTGGCTTCCAAGCTTCTCAAGTTTAACACCCACATGTACTTTTTGTTTCTTCTAGGGCTGGACCTTCTACGATTTCCTTTTGGGAAAGCCCTTCATACCTCTATGACTCCTAGGATTCCTAGCTTCTCATATCCCTTGATTCCCAACTCTTAATTACCTGAGCCATTATAACTGCACTGCACATTTTTTCTTCCGGGGAAGGACCTTCCGGTCTGTGACCACCCAGACTCCCCAACTCTTAATCCTCTGGGCACATCTTTTTTTCTTCTAGGCTAGTTGTATCGGGTTATCACCATCCTAATGGCTCTTCCTTTGCATGTTGTTGCCACATTACCTAACCATTTACCATCTCAGGCCTTTACTTTGTGCGCTTACCTTTGAAACTCCCAGGATCAGACCTTTTAGGATTATGTGTCATGGGCACCACCACTAACCAATAATAACTCGTCTTGCTGCTCAACTTTCTACCCATGTCCAGCGAGATCATTAGTTAACGACTTTACTAAAAATCTTTGTTAACTACTCTGCCACTTATGCCCGATCATTTAAATTGGTCACCACTTTGACTTTTGAGGTACCTTCCTATGACTAGCCATAACTTACAATCCAGGAGGCCATTTGAAAACGTCCATATACCATCGGAAATCTCTTTTCAAGCTTTATCCAACTATGCCACTTCTAAGAGCCTTTGAGCTAATATATTGAGGCATAACCTCCAACAAATATTGAAACAACAAACTATCATAACTATAATATTTGTTAGCTTCTTTCCTCATCCTACTACTATGATGGTTCTCTACCAAAGATTGCAGCAACCATGGAACTCCCCCTGAGATTGACACACCATGCACATCAATGTTGGCCTAGTTTCCATCACTTCTATCCTAATTGACATCAATGCTAGCTTGGTTGACATCAATGTCAACACATTGGATGCCATCAACCATCTAGACAATGACAATTGCTCAACATTGTCTTCTTGCAATCTATGAGTATTAGCTCAATCAGGGTCCCAATTAGACCCCTATTTGCTTGGTGTGGTTATATACTCTCTAGAACAAAGGCCTAGTTTCATATTCTAATCTAACCTAAATAAATCATACAAAACTAAATCAATCTAAAGAAAATATATGACATAAAATAATATTAACAATTTATTATAAACAATTTTTACAAATTGTTGTTTGTGTGTAAATGTGGCTTTGAACAATTTGAACAATAGAGGGAAGGAGATCACCCAAACACAATATTTGGAAAAATGTTATGGATTTTTGGGTTTGTGATAACCCTAACTGAAGTGTGGGCCTAGTCAACCACTTATATTGATGTTTATGTTTTTTTTAAGAGCTTATGAATAATTGATTACACGTTTTGAATTTTTATGCTTATTTTCATGCAATAACTGAAACATAAATTAATTTAATAAAAAAAAACATAATCATATCTCATTAATGAGAGAAAAATATTAAACTAAAGTTTGAATATTATTCCTCGATGTGGGTGAGAATCTCGGAGCATGTGGCCACCGAGTCCCATGATCGTTAACAGTTTGTGTGCTAGCAGAGGACTGGCCTCTTGGTCCTTTCATCTGAACCAGTGTAACGGTAGGAGTAATTGCATTTGTAAATGTGATCATGTGAAACCTATTCTTCTCTCAACAAATCTGGCTAGTGAAATTTTAACAAGCGTGATGGCTCAGCCAGACAACATTTGTGTTTACATTTCATTCCTATATTGGGCTCCTGGTTAGTATTTTGCAAGCAAGTACAAGAGTTAGCGGTGGGATTTCAGTGCCAGGTGGCGGCATCCAATCTTCCCCTGCGACTCATGGCTTTGTGAATTCATTATCATTTTTCTCGAAAGACACCCTAGTTTTTGTTATGCTTCCATAGTGCGGCTACAGGTAATTGGGGGAACTTGGTATTTCTGTCTTTGATGGATTTTGGAAGGTGTGTGTAGTTGGTTCGTTGGAGGCGTTTGGAGGAAAAATTATACAACATATGAGCTCTAGAGCTAGTGCTGTTGGGGGTGGCAGTGGTTGTCCAAGGGATTCTTCATTTCTGGTGCGTGGTCTCAAAATTGGCGTGCCTGGTGGTTTCATGGGTGTTTCCCTCTGTGCGATGGAGATAGAGGAGCCACCTTTCCGAAGTATTTGATGTCAAAATTTTGGTGTGGACTATGCAAGGCTTCTTGGGGAGTGTCACCTTCTCCTTCTCAAGTAGGTTGCGTTCTCACTGGGGTGCTCAATTGGTGGCAACGTGGTATCCAAGTTATAACGTGTGGTCATATGCTTAAAATTGTGGGTGAAGGGAGATTTGGTCTTTGGGTGTGGAGGTTTGGACAAGTTTCAGTGGGTCGGCTTTGAAGACTATTGGAGGATTTGGCTCTCCTGAAATGTTCGATATGTGACCTTCCTTGCATCGTGGGTGCTTCTCCCCACTTACAAAACTAGGCTTTACAGGTTGTGGGGACCAGGCAAGGTTGGATCCTTCGAAAGATTTGCCAATGGTGGTAGTTGGGATGCGCCAGGGTGGAAAGGCTATTGGTTTCTCCTAGCTATCGAGTGTTGGAATGGATGGAAATCATGCTGGCACAAAGCAGGCTTCCCATGGAGGTGGAGGTGGGAGGTTTCAACAACCTTAGCAAAGTGGTGATGTGCAAGGATGTGGAAGAACTAGTCAGGGGTCTGGTCGACGTGTCTCTCCCAGCTTGCAGGTAATTCAACATTGTTGTTTGGAGAATTGTTAGGGACGAATTTAATCTTTGCTAGATTGGATGGAGTCAGATGAACATGTTCGAAGGGATGAGAATGCTAACTTGGTGGTCACCTTCGAAAGGATGCACTAATTTCGGTGCCAGGTCAGAGAGTGAGTGGTGGTGGTCTGGCAAGACCAAAACCACCTTATAACATCCTCCTCCCATATCTACCCAAGCAACCAGCCAGCTGGGGCAAACATGCGACAAGAGGCTATTATGATATGATTCAACCTCCTAGGCAACCTTCAAGAAATGGAATCGACAAAAACACAACACACAAACCTCCCTTAGGTGCTTCAGGACCCCTAGGAGCTAATCAACCACTCCAAGTGCCCAATCCCTCAATTAATCTAGAATTTACATGAATTAAACCCAGAGTCACTCCCATGACAAGGCATGCATGTGACTATAAACATATAGTCACTCCCACAGTACCTGCAAGGGAGAGATTGTAGTCTCTATCATCCAGTTATGTGCTAGAGACTACGAGATTTAAGCCACTTTTTCAAGGCTAGTCTCCAACTGAATGCCTGAAACTTGATGAGACTTTCCAAGATAGTAAATGACACTAAGGCAAAGCCTCTAACACAAATCTTGATCAAGGTCTTTACCTAACCAAACCTTACCATGACAGACAATTTGTCAAACACTTAGCAAATATGCAACCTACAAGTGTAAATAACAGATCTGAGCATAGGGGTCTCATACTTATATGAGATTCGCTACGAAGCATTGTCTCTTTATCACATTAGATGACATTTCATCCATTAGGTCATAGATACATTGATCATTAAATAAAAAGTAAGAACGTGATGGGAGGCATACATAAATGTTGTCATAAAATACATGCATAACCAACATAATAGGGACAGAAATACTAATGAAATCACAGCCAAATAAAACACATATAATCCATCATAATGCTCATAGAGATACAAAGAGAAATAACCTTTCATTACTGATGCAAAATCCAAACCCGGGATGGGACTACCACATTCCACCCAACCGTAGAATGTCTAATCCAAATCTCTCTTCAGCCATTCACCCATGTGCCATATTCGAAGCATGAATGTGGGATCTCATAGAACACATCAATCAAAACTCATCCAAGGCTTCCATATGCCATCCACCTCAACCCATCAAACAGTGATTCCACCTCATGGTCAGACATCACAAAACCATCATCAGATCGGTCTCTATCCCAGCCATCCAGGGCTCCAGATTGTTTGTTCCAACTTGAATTCCAGGACTAGTAACTCAACCCATGACTACTTCCAAGATCCAGAGTGTTTGTCGAACCAAGGGTCCAGGACTAATAACTCAACCCACAACTGTTTCTGGGCTCTAGAGCATTTTTCTAACCAAGGCACCAGGACTAGTAACTCAACCCACCAAGGGCTCCAGGACAATTGTCCAACCAAGGCTACGGGACTAGTAACTCAACCCAAGTTGTTACAGGGCTCCAGAGAATTTGTCCAACCAAGGCTACGGGAATAATAACTCAACCCAAGTCATTACAGGGCTCCAGAGCATTTGTCCAACCAAAACAAAACAATGAAAGTAAACCCACAAACTCCATGGCTATCCAGGAAATGGCAAGGCTAGGCAAATCCACTATCAACCCAGGAAATCCTCCATTTCAATGATAGATCATAACCAATAAACCACATGCATGTTCCATGCATGCCAAAATTAGTGAGAAAAACATACATGTAACTCGGTACCTGCAAGCACAACTATTGTAGTTGTTAATCACGATGCCCTCTTGCACTTTCCTACTCTTCCCTTGCTTTCTTGCTCCAAGAATCCAATTATGCCACACCCTCCAAGAATTCTCCAAGAAACTCTAAGTCTCTAAGATTATGAGAGAGAGAGAGAATAATGAGAGAGCTCCAAAACTAAATTGTCCAAGTCTTAGGCAAGAGCTTCCCAACCGAGCCTCAGAAGCTTTTTTATTAATGAGGCCTCTATTTTCTTCATTTTCCATTATTTTCCTTGAGTTTCCTCCTCACATGAAACCTATGACTTTTCACCTTCCTTTTCTCCTAATTTCCATTATTTTCATAAATAAATGTGCCAAAATACCGTTTTGCCTCTTTAATGCCTTAGCCATTTCCTTTGCCAATTTCCTTAGCCATAAATAACCAAATGAACACCCACTAGGATATTCATATTGGAATACATGTCCCATCATCCGTGGTATTTATATATTTTTACATGGAATTTTCACCAGGGTTGTTACACACCTTGCAGAAAAAGTGGAAAATTAGGAGACTTGGCTGGCGCAATTCGAAGGGCACATCTGGTGAATCTTCCACCCTCTACCACCTCTGGGAACTACCGTGGATAACCCAGCTTCCAATATTTCGGATGACTAGAATGCTCTCAGGTTTTTTTTATGTATTTTTTGTCTTTTGGCGTCTTTGGTCCTTTCGTTTATGGACATTGTCCTTAGCATCCTTTTTGCATTTTTGTCACCTGCTACAAACAATGGTCAACAAATCTAGTCGGGGCGAGACCACTTTCTTTTTTCTCTACTAGATGTACATCTTTTTTACCATATGAATAAAATATCGTCTTAAAAAAAAAATGAATATTAGATATTTGTGTTGATGAATGAGAAATATATGACAAATCTAAATAATGAACAAATTCAACGATAAAATGTACTTAATCATTTCAAAACAAAAAATTACATGCACATACTAATATTCTGTAGAAATTTATATGAAAATGAGTAGAGAATATAAATACCACCAGTTACTATCTGCTTGGGTTAGCTCAATTGGCAATGGTCATGGAAATGAAGTCTCACCGAACCGAAAGTCTTGGGTTCAAATCTTGCGCTATCCCCCCGATCGGGGAGAGAAGTTGGACATGATGAAGATGTAGTCCTACCAAGCTTACAAAAAAAATACCACCAGTTACTATTACGCAATTAAAATAGATCAAACAATATTTAACTAAAAACACCATTAACACATCTATATCTGAAATGGTCTTCAAAAGATTGACTATTAAAAATTTGATTACAAAATCAGAGTCTTAAAATGCAATAATATCCAAAGCTTACTCCAACATAAATGGTTGTATAAATATGAAAATTATAAAGGGATAAGACTCGCTTTTTGCTAAAGATAGAAAATCTTAAATATTTTTTTAATGAAAACGACAACAAATATACAAATCCTACTAGTTCATTACATCTTTCCTTTGTATTGGGTGGGTTTTTTAGACTTCATCCCAAATTTGAGGAACTGACATTGAATCGACTAGCATTTTATTAGGAGCATTTGTTTGGATTTATGTGAACCATTCTATGTATCTTCCAGAGATCTGCTGGAGATGGAATGGTATAAAATTACCAATGTTGATTTGACACTTGGACAATAGATTCCCGATATACATTTTCTTGCAGTTATATTTTTTATGAGAATTTAGATATTAGTTTCAATTGCTCATAAGGAATTTGTAAAAACATTTGAATAGCTTGTGCATCTCACATACCAATTTTCTTGATGTTATCTTCAACTAATGATCTATTTTCCTCAACTTCTTGTTGGTTAGTTATTGTTGGTACTGCTTATCTGAGAGATTTAGGTTGAGGCATATCTAACTCCTCTGTAATATCTAATCTAGAATCCCAAACAAAATCACAAAGTTTTATTGCCCCTTCAATCCATTCTTATATTTCCTTTCTATTTGAATCTCCCTGGTTAAATAAGGAAAACATAAGCTTTCTGTCCTTCTTGGAAAACTTTACAATGTTCTTAGGATTGAATCGTTTTTCCAAATCAACAATTAAACCAAATTTTTGATTTATTAGCTTATATTTCTCCATTATTGATACAATATTGTCACTAAGGGACACACTCCAGAAAATATTTATAAATTTTGTTTAGTTGTATGAAAAAAATGATTTGAATTCTCTTCAATTGTTAATTCACTTGTAAGTCTTGCTCCTTTAGAAAATTGACAGTTTCAAGTATTTCTTAACTAAGCTTTAATTGTTGTTGCAAGGATTTAGTTTTTTCCTTGTTGATTAATGAAATAACCTTTACATTATTATCTAATTCTTCCTTAGGAGTTGCAATCTGGTTTTCTTGAGATTTCTTTAAATCTTCAATTTCCTGAGCATGTTGATTGTTTGAATCTACCAATTTTTTTTGCCACTCTTGTTTAGGATTTGACTTATCCAGATTACGATTTTCTTCTATATGTTGAATAGAAATAAAATCCCTTTGTATGAATTGTAGAATGACTTTTCCAGTTTTCTTCATTGAATTTTTTTTTTTTGCAATTGTGCTTCGATTTCCTTAATTTTTCTCAAATGTTTTCCAAATCTTCTAATAAATTATCGATTGTATGTTGTGTATAATTCACAAAAACTACAAGTGCCCGAGTTAATTCCTTATCTTTTTCTTTATGATTACTTGAAGCTCGCCAACTTAATTCTATAACAATCTCAATAGACTCATGTTTCCTCTTGTTGGTTTTCTTAACCACTAATTTGGTTTGACAATTAAAATAGTATTCACTTAAGGATGGAACTATTTTTAGAAATTGGTTTGACTTCAGAAAGTGGTTTTAAAATGGAGGAAGCAACTGGAATGTTTGTTGAAATTGGAATTAATGAAATCCCTAAAGACAAATTCTTCATAACCTACATATATTTTTTTGGGGTCTGTAAAACATTTTGAACTAGCTCCTTCTGAATTCTTTGAACTTCTAGAGTTACAGTTAGTGAACTCTATTGAACCTCTTTGTTAATGTTTTGAACAATCGTTTGAATAATTTGTTGAGCTTCAATTGTTTATTTTACCTTTTCGTCTTGGGATGAATCCCATTTTGTGTCTTTCTTGATGATCTAGTTGATCAGTTCGCTTAACATCAATTATCAATTTCCCCTGCATAGAAGCACTTTATTTTTTGACCAATTTCTTCTGTGTTTTAAAATTTTTCTAATTTCTCCTTTACACTACTCACGTTGTTTTTTCAATTCAAATCAAATGAATCATGAGATTGTAATAAAGAATAAAAATCAAGTGAAACTAGATATTTCGATACTCCAATATTTTGCTCTTATGTAGATGAAGAGTCAGGCTCTGAGGAATGTTAGTAAACTAAATTTTTTAAACAATTTTAACTTTTGAAGAGGAGTTGCAATATAAAGACTTCTCTGTTTGAGATAAAATTCATAAGTGTCTTCTCTGAATTTTTTCACTTTATCCTTTTTTTCAGCATCCATGAAACGACCTCTTTGAGCAACTTGATCAAAATCATCAACATGAACAAAAGCATAATCAAAATGGGTTGTTAATGTTGAAAGCCCTTTGACAATCTTAGCAATAATACTTAGATATTTGGGATCATATATGAAATAAGGCAAGGAATTTAGCCAAAGGTTTTGTAACTCTTTCGCTTCAACTATGCCATGCCCCCTATATTGTAGCACCATCTAACCAATTTTAATAGGGAAACTAGGCCATATTTTCTTTTATAGTCTATTTAATAGTATAGCTTTTCCATGAAGTGTAGTCTTATTGGTTATCTCTCTAACGGAAAACCTATCAATTATTTATCTTTGTCATACATGAGATCCTACCTCACTTCCATAAATATTGATAAAAGGAAAATTGTCGTCTAAAAACTAGTCACCAATTTGAAATAAGGCTTCCTGAAAATCCCTACTAAATCTCGAGGGGTTTTTCCAAATAAAAATTCATGACGATAAGTCATGATGTTGTTGCATATATCATAAAAGTGTTGTTTGTATTTACTTTCCCATAAGATAACACAATAATCCTAAATATTTTGTTGATAGTTGAGATAATAACTCCATTCCATCAACAAAAATGGAACCTGAGGCTATAAAAACATCTATACGATAATTAGACATAAAAAACCTTTTTCAAATCCATGAATAGAAGTTTAAAATAACTTAATGGCTTATGTTAAAGTCTTAGACATAATATCTTCCCAATTAAATATTTTCAACTGCTTATGAATTCCATATATGAGAGGAAACCATTCCATTTTATAATGTCCAAGATTTGCTTCTCCATATAGTTTAGAAAGCATCTTGGATATATATCTAAAAGGTTTATTTGAAGATTGCTATTGGCTAATCTTTTAATGACTAAACTATAATCCTTCTTCTTCTCACTGAGAATATCATTATGTAATTCATCCAAAAATTATTTGTTAAATAACATTTCAAGAGGATTAATCTTCTAAATGGCATTAAGGACTTCAAGTTTCCAGGAGGCAACAACATTATGATTTTCATCAACAATAGAGCAAGTTGGAATATGAGCATGAGTTAAAATCCAACTTATCATATCGTAATATGGAAAAATGTTTTTCCTGGCTACGATTTTATGCAATTCAGTTTTCCTAATTGCTTCAGAGTCTAAAGAAGATTCATCATCTAAGTTCTTTGAGGCTACCCATTTTCTTTTTTCAAAAAAAAAAAAAAAAAAAATCCAATGTAATCTTACCTATGTCCTAAGTTTTAAAAGTCGTATATGCGATGAGGAATGGATATAAGTTGGAATCCTCAAGTCTTGCGGCTTCTGCTACTTTCATTTTCATTTTAGTTTCTCAGGCCGCATTTCTAGAAGCTTGTGTCTTCCCTTTCTTAACCATTTTATAACTTGTAATAGAGAAAAAAGAGTAATAATAAAATGAATTTACAAAAATGGGTAGTGTAAATTCAATAAATCAAAACATGCTTAATACTAACTAGAATTTAAGGCATATTTTATAGGAATTAACTGTTACTTTTGCATAAATCAAGAGTTTAATGCACAAAAAACAAAAGGATATTTTAAGACAAAAAACCATATTACTACATTTAACAACTTCTCGAAAGAAACAATGGTGAATCTATTGAAAATATTGGGAAGCTAAAAATCCTATAATGCATGTATTTGTTCATTAATGCTTATTAAATTTGATATGGAATTCAATTGTTTATCAATTAATGAAACGAGGATGTACTTGGGTGATCGCAAGGTCGAGGAATTTTATTTTAGTTTAACACTTTAATGGACACCCATCCTCCACCTACCCTACTTCAGGTTTTATTTAAAGCAAATAATAATAAAGAAAAATCATGTGAAAAACAAAGAAATGACTCACCTAGTCGAAAGGTCGAGACAGTTGGGAAGTTGGAAAGTTAGGGAGTTGAAAGAATACGAAATCATGTCTTGTGTGAGCTTGGAAGGTTCGAACCTCCAACCTCTAACTATAAGTTTTTATTTATTAT
>APFE030139128.1:0-30816 GCA_000404065.3 Pinus taeda | reverse complement strand
TGTAACACTTCTAGTACGTTAGTATGGACGAGTATTTGTTGATAATTTTTTAGATGAAATTTGGAAGTAAAAGATTTATTTATTAAAATTTTAGAAAGAAACCTTGTGTTTCTGTTTTTTAAAAAGAAAATTATATTTTTATTTTGGCAAAAATTGGATTTTCGAAGAAGTTCTATAGGAATTGTCTAACTTTCAAACAATTGTGACGGTTATGGTTTTAGCTTCTCATTCTAGAGATAAGGAAATCTCAGTGAATGAGAGGGGTTCTGTTTTTCCTTTTCTAGGAAATTTTCTCTATGAGGAAAAGAAAGAAGCGCAGAGGAAGAGACTCAGAGAGACCAAGTTATTACATAAAGGTGGTATAGTGTTACCCCTAGTGGAATAGTTCTTAAGCTGGGTTGAACCAATGGAGCTATCCATTTATAGACTAAAGTCAGGAGACTTTCAAGTTGGACCCGAGTGGTCTCGATATCTCGAAGTTTGAGCCAAAGAGGTCATAGTCACATAATTGTTGGAAGCTTAGGGGCTCGGGGGGAGACACGGACATAATCGTCGATGTCGTTGGAAGGGAGGAGAGCACTTATCTGGCAGAGCTCCTGGATTGCAAGAAATTGAAACAGATAAGTACATCTAGCACTCTCTGCATGATTAGTAACTGATTGTATGAAAGGTGATGAAAATGTTTAGTTGGCTTGTAGTTCATTTGAGAATTAGACTGTATAAATTTGTAATTATAGAACACTTGTTGAGAATGCACTGAAAGCTGACCTCTTCACACAAAAAGTAGTAAAGACATCTAATTAAAATAATATACTTAGTCAACCATGCAGTGGTGAAAGGAAATAAATTTGATAACAAAAGCTTAATCATGAAAATTTGGGCAAGTTTAGTTCCACCTCAACAAGAACCCCGGAGCAAAAATATTACACTATCGTGTTCATCGGTTATAACCCCATGGGTCAGGAAGAAGCCAAGAAAGGACTTCGACCCTAACCCGGGAGTTAGTTTGTTATAAAAAGAAGGAATTCTTCTACTGAAAACTAAAGAAATAGTAACTATATTACAAAGACATAGTCAAGAAACTAGAGTAATTCTTCTCTTGATAACCAGTATATATATTAACGTCAAGAAAATTATAGAAATAACGTTTAGTTTCAGAAATGGGAATATAACAAATTCAAAGACATGTTGATTTAATTATCAATGTTACCAATTACAAACAAAAAAAATTGAGCACATCCAGAAAGAGCCATGTGGGCAAGCTATCAAAATTACAGTTCAAAACCCCAAATGCTGGTGGACTATAGCCGTGAAGGAAAATGATAACCGGTGTTTAATTATAACCAATTTAAAGAACCATGACCATGAAGGCTTATTAACAACACCATAATGCAGTGAATTAGTTAGCTTAAGACCACCGGGAACGACTCTGACAGCTCGAATAGAGCTATGCCAAATCCCAACCCATAAAGTAAACGGGCGAGAACTAAGTAGTCTCATAGAAACCCTTTCCAGGTTAAACGTTATGAAGACAATTTCCATAGAGAATATGCATCAAAGTCACCATAGGAATTTAGGAAGCCAAAACTTGAGACTTGGGAAAAAAATTACCTTATTAATACAACGTGCTTAAACATGGAATCTGGAAAAGCCCAGAGCTTCTCTAAGAGAAGGTCCTCACCTGCTCCAAGAAAAACATGACATGAGTATATAGTGGCTTAACCCATGATCTAAAAAAATTAATTAACTGAAGAAGAGAAAAAAAATAGTCTTACCTATTAGCCAGAAGTCTATGTATGCTCTCGAAGGCAACACCTAACCAAAGAAACTAGTGTTAGACTCTTAATGGACTGAGTAATTGCTCATGCAAGTAAACTGAGATGGAACTCTCACTTACTTGTAAACCAACAATAATATACCCTCGTTCACCATCTTTAGTCGATAAAACATAAACATCTTGACACAAAATTCCATTTTAACGACAACAATGAAACATGAAGGATGCGAGTGAACCATGGAGGGGTGATAGAGAAATTTGGCATTGGATGGACCCTGCCTATTGCAGAGTCGTCGTCGACGGTGCAAGGAGAAATTGAGCTTGACTGTCAGGATTTAGGGATGGGGTAATACCCTAAACAACCCACAAATAATCTGAGCCCTTGATTTCACAAAGAAATGATCAACACCGTCTAATTCATGTAGAAATTCCTTGTAGATTCAAACTACAGATTGTAATATGCTAAGACAATTGAATTGAATCTACTCTACTCATCAGCATAAACAATAAATGATTGATGAAATCACGATGCTTAAAAGAGAAAGAATTCAATCACACATAACACAATTTTTATGGGGAAAGCCACAACTAAAAATCCTTGCTATCTATATATTGCATTAATAGGAAAATATGAGACTATTACAATAATTTTCTCGAGCTCGAGCAACCTCTACACTATCTCAATCTATCTCACTACTTCCCAAACAAGCTCAAGCCAATATCTAGCCAATTTGGTTGCCTTCCA
The DNA here is from genome assembly GCA_000404065.3 of Pinus taeda. Taxonomy (NCBI): domain Eukaryota; kingdom Viridiplantae; phylum Streptophyta; class Pinopsida; order Pinales; family Pinaceae; genus Pinus; species Pinus taeda. The sequence continues at coordinate 28,294 of APFE030139128.1, read as the reverse complement.
AGCTCCTATTTCCTTGCACATTTTCCTTAGGAATTAGCCCATTTTCAATTGGAAATTCCTCAAATATGAATTTCACAATCCTCATAGGCCTTCCTCTGATTGCATGCACTATATGTACAATTTGGATGATTATATAACTGATAATACATTGGATTTGAACTCGAAACTCAATTGGGTCTTTCTTTGATTTGACATGTATGAGTTAATTAAGAGTGAATCTTCTGTTTACTGGTTCATCACTATTGGTTACATCCCACTATTATAGGTTACACCCCACTACTAGATCTCCCACTAATTCCTCCATTAGTTGAAACTAGTTTAACTCATTTAACTTAGCTAGACTGAATTAAATATTTACAACTCAAATAAACTCAACCATGGGCTCTTATAAAGTAGGAGACACTCTATATGACACTAGTTAGACCCTCAACTCAAATTAAATAAGCCAAATAAGTTAAATTAACTTAGTTAACTATTACAAGTTTTCATGAGATGTGGAATTTCAATTTAATTCCTAATTTAATTCAAGGAAACAATCAAATTAGGATTTGTCTTGGTGATATTTTTAACATTTCTTGTTGCTACTTTCAACACTTCCTCTCAACAAGAAAGGAATTCAATGGATCCTGCCCAATTTCTGAAACTCTTGGACTATGGTTTTGTATCGCCCCACCTAACACCTAGAGTGATGGTAGAATTTTCTCCCTCTTCCAACTTGGCTCAAAATTCCCCCCTACTAGAGGTATCTGCTTGAGTGGATGTCTTCACTCGATCTCCTTTTTCCTTCTCCAATTGTGGCTGCTCCACAACTCGCTGAGGTTGTTTTTGAGGTTGCTTCTAAGGCTGCATGGTGAGAAGTAATTTATGCTCCCTCTCAACCACCAAGTCTCTAACCTTTTCCTTTCTCCTCAAGGCTTTGAATGCATCTCGTACCACAAGTGTATACAGGTTCTTGGCTTGCACACTGACCTATTTCACCTATCTCTTGGCGATGTGTCTAACAAAAACCTTTCCTTTGCTTAAAATCACATTTGAGCCACGATCTTCCAATACCATGATGGAAACAAGATTCTTATTTAAATGGAGAAGATTAGTAATGTTGTGCTAATTCCCCATTTAGAATATAAAATGTGCTTGAGGTTTGTACTCCAAAATAGCAAGCAAAAACATGAATTTTATGTGTTTTTTTTACTTAAGTTAGTTTCATGAAGAAAACTTAAAACATGAAACCAAAACATTGAAAGGAAGCATGCATCAATCAATAATACACCATCCATTAATAAAGGACTTCACCCCTCATGGGATACATCTCCTTGGATCAGCTCTAAAGGCATGACCCCTTCTCATTATGCTCAATATCTAGACAAGAAGAGTACATAAACTGTTGAAATGGAATGGTTAGTTTCTCCATCAAAGAAACAACCTTTTTCAAAAGTTCTCAGTCTATACACATGTTAACCTACAATCAAACATATAAATCTTCAGCAAACACATGCATCTTACACCAAGAACCCATACTCCAAATTCAAATAGCATAAACAGTACCACAATCCACTTGAAGTACATCAATAAGTCTCTTCTCCAAAACACATATAGAGAAAAGAAGAGATAAAGCTACTACACTGATGTAATGGTTGCTGCAAAAATCACATGGAGGCTAGAAGAACCTTGCAAGCTCATCTCCATCTTTATACTCCTTAAATTGAATCAACACTCTGGTTGAAAGAGCACCCATAGGCTTCACTTTTCAAAAAGATTATCCATAAGTACTCCTTTGAGGTCCAAAAATGGCTATCAAGCTTCTTTCTACATCCCATTTTGTCGAAAATTACCTTAGCTATGACTTTTGTTAGTTTTTCCACAATTTTCTCCTCCAAATCTGGCTTACTGCCAATTAAATTCATTATCTAGAGTTAAATATGGAAGTTACACTGAAATCGGTGGTCCCATCATCCTCTTGCCTATCTCGCAGTTAAGGCCGAGTGGTCACATACAAAGTGGTCATCCCGACGGAAAAGACGACAATTCTGCAGCTCTGTCGCAACTCACAATCGATGAAGTCTAACCATTGAAGGGTAGTCCCAAGCCTAAACAATAGGTACTCTGTGATACACGGACCCACCGGGATTATAAAAAACAACATATAACATATCACATTCAGGGACCCCATCGCAATCGAAATCAGCACTTTCCCTCAATGGATATCAAAGTCCACACACTATGATAACAACGGACCCGTCGGGATTATAAAATACAACGTATAAAAATATCGGGTCTGAAAGTCCCCCCATTGCAAATTGCAATGCAAGCGGCCAAGGTGTTACTTCATGCTTCTGTTTCAATTTGCAATTATGAATTTTTCGCATTGAAACTAGGCTACATCGAGGGTTGATTCTTGTTCCTCCTTCATCTTGTGATATTGCAATCATAACCGGGATCCTGATGGGGGCCGATTCTCAACACTTTCTCTTTGTGCAATTATGATATGTGATTATCACATCACCACTCACCTAAGGTTGATTCTCCTTATGCCGCTCCTCTATTTTTCTCTTATATGTGATATGCATGACCCAATGTGATGCAGGAGCATCTAGCTCGCTATGACCGGGCAAAGTCTCAGCCAGGTTTGAAAGTTATTGATCATCTGGATTATTTTATTTCTACGTATTCATGAGACAATTTTTTTTAATTTGTTTTTCTGACAGAGTCAGTGTGTTAAGTTACAATTAGTTAGACAGTTAGAATTACTATAGTCCGAACAGTAGTTAGGAAATAATTTGTTAAATTAGGAGAGAAATGACAAACTGCTCATATAAATCTTGTAATATCAGACAAGTATGGTTATCAACGATAACAATATTTTTAATCAAATCCTATGGCAGTTTTGATTAACTGCAAATCAACTGAAAAAGAAGGGCATAAAAGCCGAAATGTAACAAAGGGAAGGGGTTCAGCAAATTCAGAAAAAAGAAATAAAAACAATACAAATATAGATCTCTTAGACCATTGTCCATCTGCAAGTACTTTTCATTGTTCATTCCTGTAGTAGTTTTTTTCTTACAGCTCAATAAAAGAGAAATTGAGAATGCATACGTAAATCAATTGTTTTTTTCTCGAAAGAGAAACATAACTTGTCTCCAACCTGGGCGGATTTTCGCACACAATATAGTGAAGAATTGAAAGGGAAGAACAGTCAAAGTACAGAACAAAACAACCACACACAGAAGGCGACCAAAGACAGAGGTATTTCCATTACACATCTTTGTATTCCATTGAGAAATCGAAAATCGATTGTTAAACAAATTCTATCATTTATTGTCAAATATAATATATATATATACACCACGGGTTCTTGTTCCCATAAGTTAAACAAACCAAGTGTGTGATCGAAGTAGCATTAAGGACGAAACCCTTGACGAGGGTTTACACATAGTCGACCATACCCTTTCTATTCAACGACTGCTGTGAACAACCAAAAGCGTAACTAACAGCAAAGACAAACTACAGACAACCACAACTACAGACAAGTTACAGCACACTGTGACCATTGATCATTCGGGATAATACACCAAGGACTTGAGGAGTCAGGCCTACCGATAATTGATACTCTGTGGAAAAAGGAGCTGGAGAATCCGTGTACTCAAGCTGTATCATCGACTTGTAACCGATAACCACAAAGACTAAGATATAAGTGTGATAAGAGAGAAACAACCTGGGTAAACCAAAACGATGCAATATGAGAGAAGTACTGTAATTACCTGAGCAGAAAGAGTTGAGTTCGGGCCACAGCATCATCACGTACTGAGTTACAGAGCTGGAGACCAAAGGAACAATGTGGGTAAGCAACAGTAACAGAAGTGGAATAAGTTGAAGCAAGGACGGAAAATGTTACCTGTTCGAGCCAACGAGTGACCACCAGAATACCCTTGTGTCGAGAGCAGTCACCAAATTCGTGAAATAAAAACCATAGGTAGTAGAAAATATATGTTTAGATAATCAGACTTGAGCTGTAGAAAAGAACAAGAATTCGAGAGCAAAACCCTGACATAACAACATTCACAGACCCACATACAGTTGAACAAGAATTCGAGAGAAAACCAGTAACAGAACGAACATTCACATGCCACTATAGTTGAAAATGCAACAACCAGGAACATACCAGGTGGAATAAATTCGAATCAACACCCCAAATCCGAGCAACACCAAAATACCAAGCAAAACTTTCCATAAGTTCACAACCAAGTCGAACGGAGTAGCATTTGTGTACAACCACTACCAGAGACATACCATGAATCACCATAATCAACGAAACAACGGCTACTCGGTACAAACCCAGAAACCCTTGCTAGACATTTCCAGAGGTAGAACAATCCAAAATAACCAAAGAACCAATTGATTTGCACAAAGAGCGAGTTGGGACCAAGACCGAGGCATAAGGTTGGTCATTTAATACAGCATTAACTCACAACAACAACCAACAGCAAAATATCCACGGATAATCTCCACACAGATATCACAAACCAACGTTTGTGAACACGTCATAACCTACGGACGTGTGGAACAGTAGGCCATTTGGGCTGGGTTACACCAGAGTGGTATCAGAGCATTGTTGAGTAGACTGAGAATATGGAAGTAGGGTGATGAGGACGAGGCCGAGGTGCTCGTAGATTGGTAGATGAAGGGTTACGAGAGGAACTCATAATTCTTACTGCTCGTTTGGAAGCAGTAGAGGCAGGTAGACGGAGAGATCCAGAAATGGGCGATGTCAGCGAAGAGGAAGTAGAAGTGGTAGCAGATGGACCTGAAGGTGAATCCACAGAGGTGAAATTGCTGAAGTCTGTTTTACTAGCAAACAGCAGACCTAAACCAGAACTCCCGACGTATGATGACAGCCTGTCTATCGATGTTTTGCTAGATTGGATTAGTGAGATGGACAAGTATTTTGAGTGCGAGGAAGTTAGCGAAGACCGTAGAGTCAAATTCACAGCGATGAAGCCGAAGGGGCACGCACCCTTATGGTGGGATAGTGTCCAGAACGAGAGGAAGAGGTTGAGTAAAGCGCTGATTAAAACTTGGCCAAGAATGGTGGCCAAGTTAAAGGGAAGATTTCTGCCAAGCGACTATCAAATTGCATTACACAGGCAGGTACAGAATTTGAGACAGAGAGGATTGACTGTAAAGGAGTACACGGAGGAGTTCTACCGAGTGAATTTGCGAGCCGAATATACAGAAGATATCGCAGAAAGGATAGCCAGGTATGTTAATGGGCTGAGAATGGAAATTCTAGATGAAATAAGTATTTTGTCTTCGAATAATACCGAGGAGGCATACCAGAGCGCGATAAAGGCGGAGGAGAAAATTGCCAGAAGGTAGAATGCCCAGAGAGGACGAGGAGCCAGTAGAGGGAAGGGCCAGTCCTATGGCAGGGGCCGGACTGTTAGCAGCAATGAGGAATCCAAAAGTTCGAAAACTTCAGGAACAACAGAGAGAGGAGACAATATGAGAGGTGGCAGATCGTCCCAATGCGGCAGAGGAAATGGCCAAGGAAGAGGGGCTGGTTATCAGTGTTATAGATGTCACAAGTGGGGGCATTTCTTGTTTGAGTGTCCAGAAGCAGATCCAGCTGGATAGTGGGGTGCATACGTGGCACAACCGAAGGAAACAGTAGCACTCCCTCAAGAGGCGGAGAATGCCCCAGAGACGGGAGAAGCTTTGGTGCTGCATAAGGTGCTATTGAAACCAGTCGATGAGAGTACCAAACAGACACAGCGGAAAGCTCTGTTTATGACGATTTGCAAATCACGAGGTAAGTGTTGTAGAATGATAATTGACAGTGGAAGTACCGATAATTTAGTGTCCACAGAAATGGTGGAAAGACTGGGGTTGAAAATCTTAAAGCATCCCAATTCGTATAGAGTTTCGTGGCTACAAAAGGGCCACCAATTGCTGGTGGACGAGCAGAGCGAGGTTGAGTTTCAGATAGGCAGATATAAGGACAAGATTTTTTGCGACATCATGCTGATGGATATATGTCACACATTGCTGGGCAGGCCTTAGCAATATGATAGGAAGGTGACACACGATGGAGTGATGAATTGTTATAAATTCGAGAAAGATGGGGTCAGGCATACCCTTGTTCCTATCAAAGAAGAGAAGGGAGCAGTTGAGACAAGTGAAATCAAAGCATTGCTAGTGAGTGGAAAACAATTTTTAAAATAGGTAGAGGAGAGTGAAATATGTTATGCGGTAGTCAAGAAAACAATTACAGTTCTGTTACATACTAAACTATCAGACTTGCCTGTAGAAATACAACGAATGTTGGAAGAGTTTACAAACATAGTTGTAGATGACATGCCAAAAAAGTTGCCCCCCAAGCGGAGTATTAGTCACCACATTGATTTCATACCTGGAGCCAGTTTGCCAAATAAAGCAGCCTACCAAATGAGCCCCAAGGATAATGAGGAAATCAGGAAACAGGTGCAAGAACTATTGGACAAAGGTTTAATAAGGGAGAGCTTGAGCCCTTGTGCTGTGCCAACAATCCTCGCTCCCAAGAAGGGAGGGGAATGGCGGATGTGCACCGACTCAAGAGCCATTAATAAAATTACCATCCAGTATAGATTTCTGTTACCGCGAATGGATGATATGATGGACTGTTTAAGTGGGGCAACTTATTTCTCCAAAATAGATTTGAAAAGCGGGTATCATTAGATTCGGATACGGGAGGGGGATGAGTGGAAGACAACCTTCAAGACAAATGAGAGGCTGTATGAATGGCTGGTCATGCCATTTGGGCTGAGTAGTGCGCCCAGCACATTCATGAGACTAATGAATGAGATGCTGAAGGAATATATTGGGAAGTTTGTGATAGTTTATGTGGATGACATCCTTATTTTCAGCAGAATGAAAGAAGAACACCTTCGACATGTGCGTAAGGTGTTGGAGAAATTACAGCGGAACAAACTACTGATAAACTTGAAGAAATGTACTTTTCTGCCAAAGGAATTAATTTATTTGGGGTTTGTGATAGCAGAAAATTAACTTAAGATGGATCCGGAGAAGGTAGCATCGATAGTAAATTGGCCGTCTCCAAAAAATTTATTTGAGGTACGTAGTTTCCACGGATTGGCAAGTTTTTATAGGAAGTTTATTAAGAACTTTAGCGGAATTTGTGCACCCATGCTGGATACCATCAAAAAGGCCAGCCAACCTTTTCGGTGGACAGAAGCAGTGGAGAAAAGTTTTTAGTTGTTGAAGAGGAAGATTACTGAGAGGTTGATCCTAAGGCTACCAGATTTCCAGAAATTATTTCAGGTACGTTGTGACGCCAACGGGACAGCAATCGGGGCTGTACTTAGTCAGGAGGACAAGCCTGTGGCATTCTTCAGCGAAAAGTTGAATGAGAGTAGGCAGAAATACTCATCGTATGATAAAGAGTTTTATGCTGTTGTACAGGCCTTAAGACACTAGAGGCACTATTTATTGGGGAATGAATTCTTGTTGTTTTCGGATAATTCTGCACTACAATATGTAATGCAACAACACAAACTCAACCACAAACATGCCAAATGGGTAGAGTATTTACAGAGTTTTAATTTCATACTTAAGCACACTAGTGGGCAGGCAAATAAGGTGGCCGACGCGTTGAGTAGAAAGGCTTTACTTCTGTAGGAAAGTGTTGTACAGGTGCTGGGTTTTGAGAACTTATGGGACCTTTACCAGACAGATACAGATTTCAGAGAAGCCTATCAGGCATGCCAGAACCCTTTGATAAGGGGTAACAGCCCTTGGTTGGACTATAATATACAAGAAAAGTTGTTGTTTAAAGGAGGACAACTGTGCATACCCAACTATTCAATGAGGGAGAATATTATTCACGAGAAGCATAGTGGAGGTTTGGTCGGACACTTCGGCATGGATAATACCCTCGAACAACTTAGTCACTTCTATTTTTGGCCAAGAATGCAACGAGATGTACAACGTTTTGTGACTAAATGTAAAGTGTGCCAATTGGCAAAGGGGCACAGCCAGAACACAGGACTGTATGCACCGTTACCTGTCCCAAGCAGGCCGTGGAATTCTGTCAGTTTGGATTTTGTTTTAGGTCTGCCAAAGACACAGAAAGGATATGATTCAGTAATGGTAGTGGTGGACAGGTTCTCAAAAATGGCACATTTTATACCTTGCCGAAAAACTAGTGACGCCACCCACGTGGCCCACTTGTTTTTCAATGAGATTGTCAGGTTACATGGATTGCCCAAAACTATCCTTTCAGATAGGGACGTGAAATTCACGGGACATTTTTGACGTACCTTATGGAAGAAAATGAACACACACCTAAGCTATAGTTCTACATATCACCCGCAAACCAATGGGTAGACAAAAGTTGTGAATAGGAGTTTGGGAAACCTGTTACGCAGCTTAGTCGGGGAAAATTCATGGATGTGGGACCGTGTGCTAGCGCAAGCAGAGTTCGCTTACAACGACTCGCCTAACCACAACACGGGTTACAGTCCCTTTCAGATCTTGTATGGCATGCACCCTTGTGGAGTGCATGAGCTTCGGGATCTTGGCTTATAGGAACGACGGAGTGCGGACGGAAAACGTTACCTGTTCGAGCCAACGAGTGACCGCCAGAGTACCCCTGTGTCCAGAGCAGTCACCAAATTCATGAAATAAAAACCAAAGGTAGCGGAAAATATAAGTTTAGATAATCAGACTTGAGTTGTAGAAAAGAACAAGAATTCGAGAGCAAACCCCTGACAGAACAACATTCACAGACCCACATACAGCTGAACAAGAATTCGAGAGCAAACCCCTGATAGAACAAACATTCACAGACCACATACAGTTGGAAATGCAACAGCCAGGAACTTACCAGGTGGAATAAATTCGAATCAACACCACAGAGCCGAGCAACACCAAAATACCGAGCGAAACTTTCCATAAGTTCACGGCCAAGTTGAACGGAGTAGCATTCATGTACAGCCACTACCAGAGACATACCAGGAATCACCATAATAAAAAAACAACGGTTACTTGGTACAAACCCAGAAACCCTCGCCAGACATTTCCAGAGGCAGAACAATCCAGAATAACCAAAGAACCAATTGATTTGCACAAAGAGCGAGTCGGGAACCAAGACCGAGGCGTAAGGGTGGTCATTAATACATCATTAACTCATCACAACAACCAACAGCAAAATATCCACGGACAATCTCCACGCAGATATCACAAACCAATGTTTGTGAACACGTCATAACCTACAGACGTGTGGGACAGCAGGCCATTTGGGCTGGGTTACACCACAATGACAACTAACACTTGGCGCATCGCCATTTGCTAGGACCTTTGCCATGTCACCCAATCCTGCCATGTCTCCAAGTCAAACATGAACTTTGACTTGCTCTAACTTTTGCATATGAAATCGGATTTGAGTGTCGTTCACACCATTGGATTCAAAATGAGGAAATCTTCGATCTAAAGCTAAGCTTTTAAAGATTCTGACACTTCGATATTTTGGCAAATTTTGAGCTCCTGATCAGTCTTCCCCATTGAAAAAATTTTGTTCTCCAAAATTTTATTTTCATTTGTTCGACATTTGAATGTACAATTCTTTCATTTTCCCAAACTCGATCTAATTGATGTTTGAAGTGCCTTGACTTGTACTTGTCTTGGCTTTTTCTCAAGCTGAACTTAAAATATAACTTGACTAAATAATTCATGTTCGATGTTCTTCTCTGCACGTCCATGTCACTATGGCCATCCATAAGAAAATCCTTCCCAATAAGAATTCCAAAGTGCTCATTTGCAAAATCCTTATTGAGGATAAGATCCCAAAAAGACTCTGCTAAATGAACCAAAACAAGCCTCACATAGTGAATAATTGTATAACTTGAGTGCTAAACATGTTTGAAACATACTAAATGTGTTTCATCTACTCATACAACAATTTTAAAACGCTTTCTCAAACTACAAATAGAAATGTATTTTTTTAAATGGAATAAACTTGACTCCCAAATTTTCCATTCGAATTGACTATCGACAAGCCAAACTAGCATTGTAATGCTTAAACAAAACATTGTTGCATATAAGTGATTTATTTATGAATGTCGCTTTTACAAGTTACCTAACTATGGGGATATGAAACTAGTGCAAAACAAAAATTTACAAACTTCAATTGGACAAATAGTCCGCCCATTTCTTACCCAACTAGGTAAGTGAACCCTCTATATGAACTTTCTCTTCTTCTGAAGCTTCTTCAGGGATGGTCGCATCCTGCACCAATTTTTCTTTTGTCGCTTCCTCTTCTAGTTCTTGCATAATTTTCTTTCCCTTGCCATGAAGTTGTGGAGACAATTTCCATCACCTCTTGACCTAATGTCCACTGATATTGTAGTGAGTACAAAAAATCTTTTGAGCTCCTCTTGGCTCACTTGCCTTTAACCTTGGATGAGATTTTTTCTTTTCGGTCTCAATTCCAGTAGCCATAAAAATCTTCATGATGACTTCTTTCCTTTTATCATACTTATCTACACAATGATTACTTGAAAGGGAAAAGGTGCATGGAAACATATTCCTCAATACGTTATTTAAATCTGCTTGTTGTTTTCCATTATGAACAATGTTTGAATTAACAAAATGGATATACCTCTGTTTCTTTTCCTTTGGCTTATGTTGCTTGTGTAAGGAACTCGCATGGCAAGAAGAATTTAGCTTCCCTTCTTCCTCAACATCTTCATCTCTCTTTAGAGACGCTTTGCACTTTGAGTCCTCCTTACGCTTGGGGAACTAAGAGGGAACCAATTCTAGATGCAAATTCCAATATCTTGCCTCCTCAAGTCCTCTCTTATGGAAAAAAGAACACGATGCCCATAAGTTGTCACTAGAAGACCAATCTTCTTTTGCAACATATCTTAAACCTTCATATTTATAACTCTCCTTGGCCTCAATTGGATTTTTAATGCCTTGCTAGTTTACTCCAAAGCCTCCTCCCTTGTAACCCATCTTGGTCAAGAGCTTGGATCCAATGCCTTTACTATGTTTTTCAAAGGTTGCAAATGAATTTATGTCAATACTTTTGCATAAGGAAGAAGCATGTAAATTCTTATCATTTACCTCATATTTTTATTGATATACCAATATGTTTTTGAACTCCCTTTTGATTTTGCATGTGTCGTCGTGGAATATTTGGCTCTCTTCTTTCAGCTCCTTGAATTTGGGTGCTTATATAACCTCATCTTCAACATCATGTGGACAAAAGGTACAAAATTGTCCATCTACCTTTACTGAGGGACTTTCTACACTAGCATCTTGCATAAGAGTTGTAGAAAAACATGAATATTGTGGAGAAGATGGTGGTTTATCACCATTCTTGTTACCTTCTTCCCTTGGAGAACACTCTCCTCTTGCAGGTATAGAGCTTTCACCTTGCAATTTGGTATTCTTCTCTTCATAGAGGATTTTCACCATTTCTGCCATGTCTAAGAAAGCCTTTATAAAAGCCTTCACATCCTCTGACATTCTTGTAAGCTCTCCTCCTTGGGACATGCTTTCCTTGAAGCCTCTATTGCAATTTGAGGTAGAACTTGGTGATAGAGATTGTAACAATCTTGCTCTCCTTTCCAAAACCTTCTCCTCACTTGAGCTTCAAAACACATTCACTTGCAAACAATAGTCAATTCTTCCTTGCACAAAGAAAACCTATGCTCTAATACCAACTTGATCTGAAATGGATCAGATTAGTAATGTTGTGCTAATACCCTATTCATAATGTAAAAATGTTCTTGAGGTTTGTACTCCAAAATAACAAGTAAAAACATGAATTTTATGTGTTTTTTATTTAAGTTAGTTTCATGAAGAAAACTTAAAACATGAAATCAAAACACTGAACGGAAGCATGCATCAATCAGTAATACACCATCCATTGATAAAGGATTTCACCCCTCCTAGGCTACATCTCTTTGGATCAACTCTACAGGCATGACCCCTTCTCATTATGCTCAATATCTAGAAAAGAAGAGTACATAAACTGCTGAAATGGGATGGTTAGTTTATTCGTCAAAGAAATAACTTTTTTCAAAATTTCTCACTCCATACACATGTTAACCTATAGTCAAACATGTAAACGTTAACACCGGCATCTTACACCAAGACCCCATAATCCAACTTTAAAGAGCATAAACAATACCACAATCCACTTGAAGTACATCAATAAGTCTCTTCTCCAAAACCCATATAGAGAAAAGAAGAGATAAAGCTACAACACTGATGTAATGGTTGTTGCAGAAAGCACATGGAGGCTGGAAGACCCCTACAAGGTCATCTCCATCTTTATTCTCCTCCTTAAACTGAATCAACACTTTGGCTAACCAGAGCACCCATAGGCTTCACTTTGCAAAACGCCTATCCGAAAGTGCTCCTTTGATCCTGAAACTTATTCCAGTCAATTCAGAATGTCGAAAAATGGCTATCTAGCCTCCTTTTGCATCCCATTTCCTTGAAAATTTCCTTAGTTATGACTTCTGTTAGCCTTTCCACAATTTTCTCCTCGAAATTTGGCTTACTGCTAGCTAGATTCATTATATGGAGTTAAATCTAGTAGTTCTACCAAAATAAGTAGTCCCGCCATCTTCTTGCCTATCTTATAGTTAAGGCCAAGTGGTGACATACAAAGTGGTTAGTCCAGTGGAAAAGGTGACGGTTTCGTAACTCTGTTGCAACTTGCAATCGATGAAGTCCAACCATCAGCGAATAGTCCCAAGCCCAAAAAACAGGCACTTTGTGATACATGGACCCGCTAGGATTATAAAACACAACATATAACATATCGCATCCAGGGACGCCATCGCAATCACAATAAGAACTTTCCGTCGGAAGATATCAAAGTCCATAAACTACAATAGTAGTGGACTCGTCGGGGTTATAAGATATAACGTATAAAAATGTCGGATCTACAGTGGTCGGGGTGTTACTTCATGCTCCTATTGCGATCTGCGATTGTGAGTTTGTCACATTGCAACCAAGATACGTCGGGGGTTGATTCTCATTCTCCTCCATCTTGTGATATTGCAATCACAAGCAAGATCCTACTGGGGGCTGATTCTTAACACTTTCTCTTTGTGTGATTGCGATATGCGATTATTGCGTCGCCACTTACCCAAGGACAATTCTCCTTAAGCCACTCCTTAGTTTTTCTCTGATATGTGATATGTGGGACCCAATGGCAACTTGCCACTTGGTGCTTCCCCATTCACTAGGACCTTTTCTATGTCATCTAATCCTGCCACGTGTCCAAGTTAAACCTAAAATTTGACTTGCTCTAACTTCTGCATATGAGCTTGTATTTGAGTGACATTTGCACCATTGGATTCATAATGAGAAGCTCTTCAATATGAAGCTAAGCTTATCAAGATTCTGACACTTTAATATTTTGGAAAATTTTGAGCTCCTAATCAGTCCTGGAACATACATCACATCTGTGAGTCTAAGAGGGGAGCTAGGCTCCCTCTGAAAAGTAATAGTATCGATATCGATCGCACTATACCTCCCATCATGTCCAAACTCTATGTTTTGCTTGAGGTCTTTCTCCTACAAGTCAGTGAAGAGATCTATATTCCTCGTCATATGGAATGAGGCACCACTATCGAGATACCACATGTTTCCCATTAGAGTGATTGTCATGCATGTAATGAGAGTAAAATCAATTTTGAATTCTGAAGCTAAGGCTTCACCTGTTGCTTCTATTATAGGCTTCTTCTTGCTTTCTTTCTTCTGTGGGCATTTCACAGCATAGTGCCCGAACTTGTGATAGTGAAAACACTTGATGTTCGACAAGTCCTTCTTGTTGCTCTCCTCACCTTAGGACTACCTCCCCTTGGATTTCTTTTATTTTCTCACTAAGGCAAAGTCCCCTTCCACTTGTTTGGATGAGGTCCCATCTTTGGTGTTTCGTCGAATCCCTTCTTATACTAAGTCAAACCACAATTGCTTCCACTTTGATAGCTTCTCCCTCCCATTAACTGAGTCCTGGTAGATGTGCCAGCTCTTGGGAAGGTGTAGAAGTGCTAGGCTCACAAAATTGTCTTTAAAAACTATAACGTTGACACTTCCAAGCTCATATTGACATTGGGTGAACTCGGTCAAGTTCTTCGGTATTGTGTCGCCCTTCTCCATCTTGATTTTTTTGAGCTTGTCCTTCGATGCCAACTTCATGTGGTCACTATTTCTTTGAAACAGGTCTACCAAGTCCTTCCACATTGCAAATGGAGTTTCCTTACCATGGAGGTTTGAGACAATATGATCTCGAACTCCTTCTAGGATAATCCTTCTCACCTTTGCCACACACTTTCTCCATTCCGCCAGATCCTGAGCATCAACTGGCTTAGCAATATCTTTGTCTATGAGTTCCTTAAGCTCATTGTCTTCCAACACTACCTCCATCATGTATTTCCAAGCAATATAGTTTGGACTACCCTCAAGGGCATATTCGAGTCTCAATCTGTAGAACAACATCCTGCTGGCTCTGAAGTATGATACTGTAAATTCAATTTCTCCCGTAAAAGACAAAATCGTATTCTCCTCTTCTATAGTGGTTTTTGCTCTGATACCATGTAGAAATTTCTACAAATATAGCTCTAATACAATTCCTTTTAGATTTAATTTGCAGTTTGAATCTACAAGGAATTTCTACAATTCACATCTTGTCCAAACTATTGATTTGAGCCATCCACTCAGATCTCCATGAAGTGCGATCCAGTTGTTCATAACTTTCGAGATTTGTCTAGTTAAGGGGATACGGGTGGCATACATTACAAATGTTAGGTTTGATACTTACGTCGTTACTACCATATCATGTAAGATTTGTATGCATAGCAAAATACGAATAAATGAATTAATATGAAATCAACACATATACAGTGAATATGAATTCAACTTAGCACTTACAAATTACATCAAATAATTGAGTTTACTTGGTATAATAATAAAGGTCCTTAAAAAATTACAATTAATCATTTTCATATTAACCAAAATTAGATTAGATGTATTGGCATGTTACATAATAGAAATAAAATTTAAAGAATTAAAATATGTTTTTAAATATACATATGTATTTTAATATATTTCACCTTATATTTTATTGAAATATTAAACTTTTTCTTTTATATATATATATGATTAAATATATCTTTTAATTTACATTTATTTCTTTTTATATTAATTTTTTATATTTTACAAAGTATTAGGCATATATATATATATATATATATATTATATATATAATATATATATATATATATATATATATATATATAAACTCAAATATTAAATTATTTTTAATTTACGTGTGTTTCTTTTATATAATTAGTTTTTAATATTTTAATGAGAAAAATATATTTCTATTATAATAGTTTATAAATATATATAAATATGTATAATTTGAATTTGAATGGTGCACATAAATTTGTATCATTTGATTTGAATGGTGCACAATTGCAAATATTTGTTTTGTTTTTCATTGTTTTTGTTTTTTTTTGTTTTTTTTTATGTTTCTCAGTTGGAGATGTTGCAAAAATAACAACAATAGTGAGAGGTGTTGTATGCAGTACATTCCACAAGTGTAGAATAGGGGTGGTTGATAATCCCTTTCTTGTTGAGAGGGAGTGTTGAAAATGCAGTAAGAAAGTCTCAATTTGATTTTGCCTAAATTAAAATTAAGGAAAATTGAAATTCCACATCAACAGAAAACTTGGAGAAGTTAACTGAGGTGACACAGAACTTGTCACATAGTTAAGAACAATAAATTCTAATTAATGAGTTGAATTTAAGTTTACTTGAGTTGATTCATAAAAAATAGGAGTCTAGCTTAGTTAATTTGAGTTAGGGGCATAGAGTTCAATTGTGTGTGAGTTCCTAAATTTTAGGAGCCTAGGTTGAGTTAATTTCAATTGTAACAATTTAATTCAGGTAAATTGAGTGATGGTCAGTTAAATTAGTTTCAACTATTGGAGGAACTAGTGGGGGGTCTAGTAGTGAGGTGTGTGCTCAGTGAGCAACCTGTTAACTAATTAATTAGCCATAATTAACTCATGCATGCATAAGATTCAAGTTACCCATTTGAGATTGGAGTTCAAGGGCATTATCAGTTGTAGAATGTTCTAAATTATACAACTCATGCATGCAATTGGAGGATTGACCTAAAGAAATTGCGCAATCCAGATGATGTAATTTCCTATTTAATAGGGGCTAATTCCTACAGAAACAACGCAAGGAAATAGGAGCTTGGAGGCTTGAAAATTTGGCTAAATGTTGGCCAAAATTAGTTAGACAAGAAGAGGATAGAACATACAGGGGCAGGTTGAGCTCAAGATTGAGCAGGGCATATTGTATCATCAAAATCCTTTGATTAATGCAATACCTATAGTAAGATGTTTTGACCAGTTGCTTTCCCCGAGATAAATCTACGTGCATGTGTGTTGAATCTTGACGCATATTATTTATTCTTGTTCATATTGGTAGAGTAGATTCTTGTCTTTTGATTTAGAAATTTTTATGAGTAGATTAAATCTACAATTAAATTTCTACACAACTATAGAAATATTTAAAATAACTACAAAGAAATAAAAACTATTTAAGGTTTTAGTATTGAGGGCTAGGGGGAAGTTGGGTGAGTGACACCAAGGTGCACTAATCATGATAAAGAGACAAGGCCAAAAGGATGAGGGACTAAAAAAATTAACAAGCCTATTTAAGCTCAATCAAGTGTTTGAACCAAGTTATCTACTTAAATTTGAGCATTCCAATTTTATTTAATTGAAAAGTCAAGCTAAGTTGAAGGAAAATAATCCTATAGTCATTAACTAGATTTTAATCTTTGAAGGCATCATACAAAAGCTTAAGTGTTTTTTTATATCTCTTTAGATATAATACATTATGAAGTGGTATCAAATTAATGATTTATTGGAACTATTTATTTCATTTTACATATGTATGTTTATTTCATTTTACACATGCATATTTTGGTTTAATGACATAATTTAGAGCCATATTTAAGTATTATTGTTTTATAGCGTACATTGGGTATGTAACAAAAATGTTTGTCCATTTTCAGCTAAGAACTAGTGAGTGAAAGAATATGTAGTTAGGTTAGGCAAACCTTCATATGGAATGTTATATTTTGTAATTTGTATATAATAGAAAATGAAGCATGTATATATGTTGAGGTGATTTGCATATACAGTTTTGAAAATTTAGAGCAAAATCATTAATAGATTAAAAAAATAAAATAATAGAGTAATACTTGTTCTTATAAAGCCATATGGTATAAAAGTAGTTTACATATAGAAACTATTTATAAAACATATAAATTCATATTCATGTATTTTAATATGAAAGTATTTAATTGACAATTAAAATTAAACTTGTGTTTATAGGTTGGTCAAGGCTTTAGAGATAATCCTATAGCCATAATTATGGTTCTCAAAAAATAAGAAAGTGGGAATTCAACCATTATTAGCTAATCTAGTATCCTTAGGTACTATCTTCTCCTTTAACATAGTAAATGTGAGATTGAGAAACATGTCATTTTGAAGCTTTGGAGGATTATGTGGCTATTTATTGCGAGACTTTTTCCTTCTTCCAAGATCTTGAGCAACACAACACGTTGGACTTCCATCAAAGAATTGTGTTCGCTTAAACTAGGCAGAAAAAGAAAGAGTAAATAGGAAGCTCACTACCCATAAAATAGGGAGAGCCCCTTTGCCAATAATCCACTAGTTGGTGTAGTTGTGCCACATCCAATTCCACCTTCTACACCTAGAGTGTAATCTACAGATAGAAGTCCATACAAATTAGAGGTTTGAAAATTCACTAGAACAATTAAATGGATTGATTTTGATTAAATTTAGAGTGATTTCTTTTCTTCCAAATTAGAAATAACACTCAATTCTAATAAGCTCACAATTTGCTTGAAATTCAATTTTCCAACTCTATTTTTCACTCAAAAGAGCATCCTTTCATAAGAAAGTAATGGGAAAATTCAAGTCTAAGGCATAGACGATATGTCACCAAAAAAGTAGGTGTCTTGGAGATTGCACCAAGTAACCAATCACAAAATTTGTAGGCACAATTATAGACAAACTCAATATAGCTACAAAAGTCCCATTAGGTGTAGACTAGTTAGTTTGGGTGGGTTTAGTCCGTATGAGGCCAAACATTTAAACCTCATCGGGAGGGGTTGAGGAGGGAAGCCACTTTGGTGAATTAAACTTCCTAAGGGGCATCCAAGCTTGACCGAGCATTGTACAATATTGGGGATAAGCATCCTATTAACATCCCATTATAGGTGGATCTATATCCTTCCATCCAATAAAAGAATTGGCCCCAACCTAGAGATAACTTAAAAAAAAAAATCAAAAAACATAACTATGAAAAGAAAAAAAATGTCTAAATTTCTATTACAAAGTCAATCTTTTAGTTGAGTTATAATAAAATAGATAATTCAGTGATAATAGTCCAAGCTCCCATGAATGTGGAAAAACAAAATTATTTCTTAGACACAACCAAAAGTTCCCATAAAATTCAAATTTAAAAAAGCTAAATCTTTTACTAACACAATAAAATATTATTTATTCAAACCTATAACAAAATTTGGAGCAAGAGCTCTTTATAACCATGGCGAAAAGCTTAACTTTTAGACGATTTCTCTTGTTTCTCTTTATTGTGTTGGTGATGGAAAAAAAATGTATCCGCACACTTTCTTTCTATAATAATTATTTAATAAAAAAATATGCTATCAAACAAAGTACAAAAATGAATGTAGAAAAGGCTTTTATTGAATTTTATATAATAGAAAACTATGTATCCACATATACATTGAGATGAGATAATGACATATATACATGTACAGACTTCCCCACATAAAAAATCATAATATAAAAACAATGACCATCAAATTTGAATTAATACATAGGAGAACCATCCACTTGGATACCATTAGCAGTGGGGAATATCGCTAAAAGGAAATTCTCCCAACTTGTTCCCCACCAATTTAAAGGTATGTTTTCCATACCCAATGTGAAGTATAACAGTATAGTCATAAAGTCCACACCAGCATGCAGGCCTCTAGAGAGCACATAATTATAAAGTTTCCACCAAGCTTTACGATATTTAAAGACAAAATAGTTGAAAATGGTGCCAACGGTGATCCGGGTTGTGTAGTTGACTACACTGACTTGAGGCATTGCGGCTGTAGATCCCAACAGAATTGGAATGTTGATTAGAGGAGTCAACTTGACATTTGGAAATGCCTTGTGCACCAACCAAACTAAAACTAGAGCAGCTGCCCCACCCAAGAAGAACCAATTTAACTAGAGATACACTCCAAGTTTGCTAAATATCCTTTCGGGACCAGCCAAACCGCATATGACTGATGTAGTGTAGAAAACATGATCAATGGGACATGTCCATGGGCTACTTGGAGACAAAATATCTTTTTGGCATATATCTTTCACCCACCCCAACATCCACCATGCAAATCCTAGGTTGAATGTTCGAGCCACTAATGTGCTTATAAACTGTATTGCATCCATAAGGGATCAATAAACAGAACAAAACCAATGCAGGTAACCACTAACTTTACCTAAAGAACATTATGCAAATAAAGTAAATATGGAAATTTCACTCTAATTTTATAAAAGATGGAATACCTTGTTATAAAGAAAAATAATTCTGATGTGTATCTATAATATAGTGTGTTTATCTCTAATATGTTTGGAAAGTTTCATAATGGAAAAGAGAAATTTGAAGCTAAACAAAAGAAATGCTTTCATCAATTCACCAAGATGTTCAATAACAGGTTTAAACAAGACTAACACTAGTTCTTTTGGCATGATGAATAAAATCCTCAAAAAATGCCAAAGCCTAACACTAGTTGCTTTGACATAAAAAGAATAAACTCCTCGATTTTTTTATCTTTTTTTTCAATCATTTGAGAAATAACAATCTAGTTTTCTGGAGTAGTTAATGGTCCAAAATGAAACCAAAAAATAAAGTTAAACTTGCTTGAACAGTTTGTTTTTTCAACTATGGTTCACGCTTATTTGTTCAAGCCTAACCCCAAGGGGTTGAAGAGATTTGATTTTCTGACCTTCCAATTGGCAAGATACTTAGCAACGAGAACTCAACCACTTGAACTATATTGTGAGGAATATATATAAATATATATATATATAATTATAATAATAATATATATATATATATATATATATATAATAATAATATAAGATAATAAATATATAAGATAATAATATATATATATATGTTTAAGTTGCAAACAGAGCTGATTCAATTTTTTTTTTTTTTATGTTTCTTAGTTGTAGATGTTGCAAAATCAGCAACAATAGTGAAAGGTGTTGCATGCAGTACATTCCACAAGTGCAGGATAGGGGTGGTTGATAATCCCTATCCTTTAGAATGTCTTGTTCCTTTAGAAAATTGACACTTGCAATTATTTCTTAACTATGCTTTAATTGTTGTTGCAAGGATTCAGTTTTTCCCTTGTTGATTAAGGAAATAACCTTTACATTATTATCTAATTCTTCCTTAAGAGTTGCAATCTGGTTTTCTTGAGATTTCTTTAAATCTTCAATTTCCCGAGCATGTTGATTGTTTGAATCTATCATTTTTTTTTGCCACTCTTGTTTAGGATTTGACTTATCCAAATTACGGTTTTCTTCTATGTGTTGAAGAGAAATAAAATACCTTTGTATGAACTGTAGAATGACTTTTCCATTTTTATTCATTGAAATATTTTATTTGTTTGCAGTTATGCTTCGATTTCCTTAATTTTGGTCAAACATTTTCCAAAATATTCAGATATATTATCGGTTGTATGTTGTGTATAATTCACAAAAACTCCAATTTCCCGAGCTAATTCTTTAGCTTTTTCTTTATGATTACTTGAAGCTCGCCAACTTAATTCTATAACAATCTCAATAGACTCATGTTATCTCTTATTGGTTTTCTTAACCGCTAATTTGGTTTGAGAATTAAAATAGTATTCACTTAAGGATGGAACTGTTTTAGAAATTGGTTTGACATCAGAAAGTGGTTTTCAAATGGAGGAAGCAACTAGATTGTTTTTTGAAATTGGAGTTAATGAAATCCCTTGAGACAAATTCTTCATAACCTGCATGTATTTTTATGGGGTCTGTAAAACATTTTGAACTAGCTCCTTATGAATTCTTTGAACTTCTAGAGTTACAGTTAGTGAACTCTATTGAACCTCTTTGTTAATGTTCTGAACAATTGTTTGAATAATTTTTTGAGCTTCAATTGTTTATTTTACCTTTTCATCTTGGGATGAATCCAATTTTGTGTCTTTCTGGATGATCTAGTTGATTAGGTCACTTAACATCAATTATCAATTTCCCCTGCATAGAAGCACTTTGTTTTTTAACCAATTTCTTCTTTGTGCTTCAAAATTTTCTAATTTTTCCTTTACACTACTCACATTGTTTTTTCAATTCAAGTCAAATGAATCATAAGATTTTAATAAAGAATAAAAAGCAAGTGAAGCTAGCTATTTTGATACTCCAATATTTTTCTCTTATGTAGATGGAGCGTCAAGCTCTGTAGCAATGTATAAAGACTTCTCTATTTGAGATAAAATTCATAAGTGTCTTCTTTGAATTTTTTCACTTTATCCTTTTCTTCAATATCCATGAAACGACCTCCTTGAGAAACTTGATCAAAATCATCAACATGAACAAAAGCATAATAAAAATGGGTTGTTAATGTTGAAAGCCCTTTCACAATCTTAGCAATTTGTAATGATTAATACTTAGATATTTGCGATCATATATGAAATAAGGCAAGGAATTTAGCCAAAGGTTTTGTAACTCTTTCACTTCAACTATGCCATGACCCCTGTATTTTAGCACCATCTAACCAATTTTAATAGGGAAACTAGGCCATATTTTTTTTTTACAGTCTATTTAATAGTCTAGATTTTCCAAGAAGTGTAGTCTTATTGGTTATCTCTCTGACGGAAAACCTATCAATTATTTATCTTTGTCATACATGAGATCCTACCTCACTTCCATAAATATTGATAACAAAAAAATTGTCTTCTAAAAACTAATCACCAATTTGAGATAAGGCTTCCTGAAAATCCCTACTAAATCTTTGGGGGTTTTTCCAAATAAAAATTCATGAAGATAAATCATGATGTTGTTGCATATATCATAAATTTTTTGTTTATATTTACTTTCCCATAAGGTAACACAATAATCCTAAATAGTTTGTTTATGGTTGAGATAATAACTCCATTCCGTCAACAAAAATGGAACTTGAGGCTATATCAACATCCACGAGATAATTAGACATAGAAAAACCTTTTTCAAACTCACGAAGGGAAGTTGAAGATAACTTAATGGCTTATGTTAAATTCTTAGACATAATATCTTCCTAATTAAATATTTTCAACTGCTTATGAATTCCATATATGAGAGGAAACCATTCCATTTTATAATGTCCAAGATTTGCTTCTCCATATAGTTTAGAAAGCATCTTGGCTATATATCTAAAAGGTTTTTTTGAAGATTGCTATTGGGTAATCTTTTCACGTTTTTAATTTGCATCCCTCTAGGTCATGGAGCCAAATCTAAATGACTAAACTATAATCCTTCTTCTTCTCATTGAGAATGTCATTATGTAATTCATCCAAAAATTATTTGTTAAATAACATTTCAAGAGGATTAATCTTCTAAATGGCATTAAGGACTTCAAGTTTCTAGGAGGCAAAAACATTGTGATTTTCATCAACAATAGAGCAAGTTGGAATATGGGCATGAATTAAAATCCAACTTATCATATCGTAATATGGAAAAATATTTTTCTTGGCTATGATATTATGCAATTAAGTTTTTCTAATTGCTATGCAATTCAGTTTTTCTAATTGCTTCAGAGTCTAAAAAAGATTCATCATCTTAGTTCTCTGAGGCTACCCATTTTCTTTTTCAAAGAAATTAAAAAAAAAATCCCATGTAATGTTACCTACATCCTGAGTTATAAAAGTCATATATGCGATGAGGAATGGATTTAAGTTGGAATCCTCAAGTCTTGGGGCTTTTGCTACTTTCATTTTCATTTTAGTTTCTCAGACCGCATTTTTGGAAGCTTGCGTCTTTCCTTTCTTAACCATTTTATAACTTGTAACAGAGAAAAAAGAGTAATAATAAAATGAATTTACATAAATGGGTGGTGTAAATTCAATAAATCAAAACATGCTTAATACTAACTAGAAAATGCATATTTTATAAGAATTAACTATTCTTTTGCATACATTAAGAGTTTAATGCACAAAAACAAAAGGATATTTTAAGCCAAAACAACCATATTATTGCATTTAACAACTTCTCGAAAGAAACAAGGGTGAATCTATTGAAAATATTGGGAAGTTAAATATCCTATAATGTGTGTATTTGTTTATTAATGCTTATTAAATTTGATATGAAATTCAATTGTTTATCAACTCATGAAACGAGGATGTACTCGGGTGATCGCAAGGTCGGGGAATTTTATTTTAATTTAACACTTTAATGGACACCCTTTCTCTAACTACCCTACTTCAGGTTTTATTTAAAGAAAATGATAATAAAGAAAAATTATGTGAAAAACAATGAAATGACTCACCTAGTCAAAAGGTCCAGATAGTTGGGAAGATGGGAAGTTAGGGAGTTGAAAGAATATGAAATCACATCTTGTGAGCTTGGAAGGTTTGAAAGTCGAGAGGTCCATAGTAATAAAAACATTTAACAAAATTCGGACCTCCAACCTTTGACTATAAATTTTTATTTATTATTTTAAAAAAATAATACGTTTTTTGAAGGGTTCCTATTTTTATTAATAAAAAAATGGGGGTTGTTGAAGGCCTAACAACACCCTTGTGATAATACACTAGCTCCCTTTCACCTCCATGAAATCTAGACATATTCATATGTATCCAAAAAAATCCATAGTCCTAAATAGCTTGTGTGAGTTGCCTCCACTATGTTGAATAACCATTGGTGGAGGCACTTGGAGTGAATGAGGGGAATGAACAACCAATTCCCCTTATGTATTCACATAATGTGGCTATCTATTGTCTAGAGTGGCATGCCGCTTGGGGAAAATTTTTTAGTTGGTAACCATGGTTAAGGAATTGATATAAGCATACAACTTGATTTTTAATCAAAACCTCAAGCACAACAAGGATGACTACAAGTTTAGCCCAATAATTAGCCTCTATATTGAACTCCTTCTTTTTTTTTTTTTTTTTTTTGGGCAAAGACTAATCTACTTATATTAAAAAAACTGTAAAAATATTTACAAGAGGATTGAACCTCTGAGAGTGACATGACAACTCTCTATCAAAAATTTTCACAAAATTATCTGTTCCACTGTTTGTAAGGAACATTGTACAATTTACTGCAAGCGAGAACAGAATTAAGAGCAATAGGAAGAGATCTTACAGGTCGGAAAACCTGCCAAATTGCATGTCATTATCAGAAATACAAAAAAAAAAATTGTGGACTTGCCACTGTCATGCTGGATTCGTCGCCAGCCTCTACACGCTGCAACATTAGAGCCGAACAAGTGGAGCCAAGCCAAAAGAGCTGAGCCATAATCACGAATGACCAAAACAGAGAAAGAGACCTTACCCATCAAAACGAAGCTTGTTACTTGAAATTTTCTGAACCTTGCCTGGTTTCCTTGTCCGGGGCTCGCTCCCAGGTGACCTCCACACCGTCCTCGACATCTTCAGGCTTCATTCCTGGCGGCAGCTTGAGATACAGAATGTTTGCAAAGGAATTATCAGGCTCCTCATCCATGGTTTTCTTCTGGGGTGAGGTTTGCCTAATATCTTCCATCTCCTGAGGTGCCTCTGCTTTTTGCTGTGCAGTATCTAGAATGTTCTTATCCTTCATGCTCCCTATCTCCTGAAGCACCTCTGCCTGCTCCTCTGAATGAACAAAAGTGCTTTCTTCGTCTAACTTGCTCTGTGACGAAGGGGTGTAAGAACTATCTTCCATCCACCTCCTCTGCGAGGAATTGTTCGAGGGAGAAGGCATTTGTTCCTCAGAAGCCTCCTTCAAACTTCCATCTTCCTTGTCTTCTTCCGAGAAGATGACCGTCACGAGAGCCGAAATCAGTGGTTTATTTGTCCTACATTTGAACTGGAACCTTGCTGATTGCACTGTATTACTGATGGAGTGGCCCGAATCTTCAGATCTAGTCGAAGGGGGTAACGCAAAGGCAAGAGGCGAAATACGGCGAGGGCTTTGACTGCCCCTCCCTCCAGAACCTCCCCGCTGCCCAGAATTGCACCCACGCCGAGGAGTAGCCCTTAAACGAGGAGCCATGGAATTACTCTGATATGAGGCTAGCGTGCTTGATGGCAATGGATGCCCCGACCCAGCCTGAAGACTGTTTAAAACCCCAATTGAACCGCAGACCGCAACAACGTTGAAGAAGCTGGACTCGTCAGCAGGGGAAGCGTCGCTGCCGCAATGCTGCACCACCACTGAGCGAATCCCGTTATCAATCCCCACCGCTACATCTCGAGAGGTCTTTAAGCCAGGAGCAGACGCAGGGCTGAAATAAACTGTGTGGAAAGGCCTGCTCCCGCCTTTGCCACCTTCCTCTTTCCCCAACAGACCTTCCCCTTTCTCTTCCTTGGAGCGCAAGCTCTCTTCCTGCCACCAAAACCGTACTGTGGAGAATGTTCTGGTAACTAAATCTTCCATCCTGTTAATTCCGTAGCGTTTACCTTGGGACAACAGCTGTAATGAATGGCATTGAATGCCTTTCGTATCAGACTGCTTAATATCCCTCATCCCCTGCCTGTTCAGCTGCCCGTTGTCCTCTCCGTGTGGCGTGCACATGGCTCCCATTCAATGCAATACTAACACCCGCACCGGGGTATTATTAGTAAAATTATAGTAATAAAGTGGTTGATATATTTTGATAGATATTATTTTTAGTTTATTATTGATGTATGAAAGGTGAAAAATAAGGTTGATTGGTTTATATCAATCACTTTATTAATGTGGTTGTGCTAATTGATAGGGGAGTGCATGACACATATTAGTAGACTATGGTTGACACTGTCAAACTATGATTAAAAAATGTTAATGAGGGTTCACCATGGTTAATAATGGTTAACCATGGTTTCCAAGGGTTATTGATGTTGATGGTGGTTAACAATAGTTGAAGAGGGCTCACAAGGTTAACCATGGTTGACCTTCATTGATAAGGTTAACTATTGTTGAGGTTTGATCATGGTTGATCAATGTTGATGTTAGTTGACCATTAATGTAATGAATGCATTTATCTTACACTAGTGTTGAGCATTGTTAGATTAATGTTTGTCAACCATGGTTGATGTTACCTTATTTTTTACATTAATATTACATTAATGGATGGCCAGGGTTGATAAGGTTGACCATGATTTACCATGGTTAAGCATTAATGTCATGATGTTTTTATGCTACATTGTTAAACTTGTGACCATGTTTGACCATAGTTAAGTTTACTTGACATTGTTTAAGCATGGTTGACTATTGTTAAATAGGGTCAATTTATCATGAAGATGGTTGTCCATGTTGACTATGTATGTTATAGGTTTGATCATGGTTGACTATGGTTGAACTTCACCACCATGTGTGGTCCGCAGGGTCTCCACCTAATCAACCTATGCAAATTATAGTGCTCTTGTTCATGTTTGATATTAAAGAATACCCTAATATAACCAGATATTGATAAAAATATCCCAAAATATTTTTGTTCAATACTCTCCTAATACAAATTTCAAATAAAAGTAACCCTCATTTTTAATAGGTATCCTCTATTTTCACTGAATACCCTTTGTATACCCTCAAATAGCTATAATTTCTCCCTGCTCCACATCCTTCCCCTAATACCTACAGTATCTTAACTCTATTTTTCACAAGTAAAAATCCCCCTTATGAATGAATGTGGTAAGATATGGTCAATAAGATGAATCCCCCATGCTTTGACCGTCCTTGACCATGTTGAGAAATGGTAACAAGAAATTCCAGTTTAATTTGTCCTTGAATTAAACTAAGAATTAAAATTGAATTATATTCTCATAATAACTTGTAAATAGTTAATTAAGTTTAATTAACTTAGTTAACTTAGGAATTTCGAGTTGGAATCCTTTTTGAAGTCATGTATGTTCTCCCTAAGTTTTAGGGGTCCAATATGAATTTAAATTGAATTGGAAATTAGATTTCTTAGTTTACTGAGTTAAGTTCAGTTAAATTAGTTACAAACTGTCTGAGGAACTAATAGAGGACTAATAGTTAGTTGGTGAACGAGTGCATCTACTAGTGCTACTCTAGTTAACTGAAGATTCCCTCATGATAAACTCATGCATGTCAGTTCAGAGAAAGACCCAGATGAGACTAGAATGCAGGGACAATCTACAATCATTGGTATTATTTACTGGAGTGTAAATATCATGCATGCATCAGAGATTGATCCTATGTTTGGATTGTGCAGTTTTGGAAGCATGAATTCCCTTTAAATATAGGCTATTCATCCTAGTAATTATGCAAGAAATTAGGAGCTTGGAGAGCTGCAGAATTGGCTAAGTGTTGAGCAAGAGCTAGCTTGTGCGCTGAGAGAGTTGAGCATAGTTTGTAGAATTTTTCTAGTGAGAACAAGCTTTGTATCTTCGCTCATATTTCTGATGTATGCAATACAGATAGCCAGCTTTGAGCAGTGGATTTCCCCAGATACATTTTGTGTTATGTGCCATTGATTTGTCTTCTTCTTGTTCATATTGTTTTCATCGATCTATTGGCTTACGCTGGTTGAAAGTAGAAGTAGATTCTTGTCTTGTGCTTTAGTAAATTGCATGAGCCCTTGAATCTATAGGATTTTCTACATGGTATCGGAGCTAAAGACAGTGTACTAGAGGATATTTCGAAGTTATGAATTTTGGGTTACTAGTGAAATTCAAATTTGAAATACATACTTCAGGATCGGCTGATGCTGTTCTACGGTTTGCGACTTGAGTATGCCTTGGAAGGAAACTCGAATTTTATAGCCTGGAGGGACATAATGGAGGCTGTGCTTGTGAGGTCCCTATAATACTAGTGTATTCCCTTATTATTATTGTCATTTTAACTCCTTATTGTTATTGTTATGCCCATGTTGTCCCCATATTGCTATTATTGTGCCCCATTAAATCCCACTGTTGTTATTGTTGTGCCCTTCCATTATTATT
>APFE030139125.1:0-42878 GCA_000404065.3 Pinus taeda | reverse complement strand
GCCCTGCGTACAACCACATTAGATCTCAGTTTCACAATCTTTGTTACAATACTGACCTTCCTAGCCTTTTACAATGTCAAAATTATAGTGAGCTTGGGAGGCTTCTCTCCAAGATTTTTTGAGCATAGGAATAAAATCTTAAATCAAAATAAAATAATTTGTTTCTTTAGGTCCGATAGACCAATGTTTGGTCTCGGTGGATGTTAACCACCATCATCATCATCATCATATATATATGTGTGTGTGTGTGTGTGTGTAATTTAATTAATTTTTAGAAAATATAAAGAAAAGTATAAGATAATTCTATAACGAATTTCTCATATTCAAGGTATGTTGCTTACTTTAAATATAGTTAAATTTCTCATGTTCATGACATATGACACAATGTTTAAATATAACTAAATTAAAGTAAAAACAATGAATTTAAGTTAGCGTTAAGGTTTCGAGAATCTAATCCTTCTATAAGCCTATCATAATTTAATTGTCAAACCAATAAAGCTATGATAGGTTTTGTCCCCCCCCACACACAAATTGTGCAATATCTATAACAACTATGAATTGAAAATAAAAAATGACAATATTAAATTTAATAAATATAATTAATCTAATATTAGATTGTCTACATTTTCATAAATATTATATTTAAAAATATTGTAAAGTTCTATAAATTCAAATCTAGAAAAATGATAGAATATGTTTACTTTGTTAGAAATAAAACTATATGATATAATTTAAACCACTAAAAAAAATTGTATGATTAAAAATGTATTTATTAATGTGAATTTTTTTTTATCAAAATTATTACTATAATTAGAGAAAAAATTGTAAATTTATTTATTTATTTAAATTAATTAATTAATTTATAAGGAATTTGGGTTATCAGATGGCTCTCCATCCCTCACTCCTCTACTCGAGCTTGACAGCCTGAGCCCTTCTATGATTTGTGTCAGACCTTCGCCTGGTCGCGCTTTTTCTTGATTCATTTTGCTCAACTTCTTGTCATGCGTGATTTTGAGTTCTTCTAGCCACGCAATTAGCAATGGTTGGGCCAGCCCCCGATGATGCCCTAGCAAGGAAGATTGTTGCCTTCAACTCCCTCGAATCCTCTGATCCCAAGTTTCAAAAGGATAGCCCCTCTAAATTCATAAAGAAGCTCGATGATATCCTCAAAATTGAACTCAATGCCCCTCAAGCTTGAATCCAAGCCCTTTAGCTTGCAGATTGGGGTCTCATTGATCAATTCATGGGACTACGACCCTCCCCCTCATTCAAAACCTGGATTGAGAAAAATTGGAAGCCTTTAGTCAAAGGAGAGGTGGTTTATTCCTTCTACAGTAAGTGTTTCTTTAGATTTTACTTTGAAAATAAAGAAGAATGAGATTTGGTGTTCCGAAGTAGCCCTTACTTCATGGGAGTTCAGGGTTTATATTTGGATCGGTGGAACCCTTATTTAAACACTCACTGTGAAACCCCTCTTCAATTTGTGTTTGGGTTAAACTTCCTTGTTTCCCACTTCATTGTTGGAACGATGCTACCTTCAAACAGATCAAGAACTCTTTGGGGATATAAATAGACTGTGTCGAGCCAAAAGAAAGTATGTTTTCTTATACATGAATTTGTGTGGAAGTTGACCTGGGTAAAGGTCTACCAATGGTTATTAATCTCTATATGGCCAACTAGATTCATGTGTAAGAAATTGATTACGACCAACTGTCATTTAAATACAAAGTGTGCGATGAATATGGGCACTTTGCAAGAGGGTGCCCTAAGAAGAAACCTCTTTAGGAGCAACAGGGAGAACCAAATGATCAATGGTAGTAAGCCAAGAGAAGGAGAGGCCCCAATCGAAAATAGTCACCCCAAACTTAGAATTCTGGAAAAACTCCTTAATAACCAAGGCAAGGCCCAAACCAAGTAAATCCATTAACAACTAGGAGCATGAAGAATGGTGGATCTAGCAAAGATGGCAATAAATTCACTGCTTTGTCTAGTATCCCAAAATAAGGTGCACCCTCTCACCATGTGGATGTTCAGGCATCATCCTAGCCTAAACCCGTTCTTTACAAAGATATGGAACACATCCCTTCTAGAAACACTCCTACAATTGATGGTGCTAGAATTAGTTTAGTGGACTAGTCCGATGAGGAGGAGGATTTCCTCTCCTTGAAAGAAGAAACAGGTCTAACTATAACTACTAGCTCTATAGATGAAAAGTTTGACAAGGACAGGGAAAGGGATTTGACCAGGAAAACTCACAAATGTGGCTGAAAATCAAACAAGGTGATTCCCATCGAACAAATTGAGATGATAAGGAACTGCGATATCATCATACCATCCCTCAACAACTGGAAAACATGGCTTCCAAAGGTGAAAAAAAGGAGTTTCAATTGGGCCTAAAAAAGAACTACCTATACAAAAGGTAAATGATGAATATTGTCTCCTAGAATTGCAAAGGCTTGGGTTCAAGAAAAAGAATTGAGCAAGCCAGAGCTTTGATCCAAAAATAAAACCCTACAATAGCCTTGTTCTAGGAGACAAATTTGATTATGTGAGGTCTTGCTTTTGTTAAGAGTAAGTTATGGTGTAGAAGAAAATTAGGAAGCGTGGGTTTGTGTGGGTTATCCAAATCACGTCCCTTCGTTTCATGAATGGAATGCCTATTTCCCTAGATTCAATGAAAACACAGATATAAGGTCAGTCCAACACCTTAAGGATTTTCATGAATGCATGGAACAACAGGGTATTATTTTTTAAGATGAGCGAATGAAATTGTTCATGTACTCTTTAGAAGATGATTTTAGAATTTGGTACAGAACAATACTTCATGGAAACATATCTTCATTAAAATGTTTTCATATAGCATTCCATCATTATTGCAAAATATTATATCCACTGAATTCTCTATTTGAAGATTGTTGCGCACATTTTAATGATGAATATATTCTTAAGGTTAATGACCCTGCTGAAGATTTTTGTGCAGCTCCACTCCAAGAAAACATCTACTCCCATCAAGAAGCATCACCAAATGACCAAGAAAGAAAAGAAGGAAACATCATTGAGCTGTAAATAAACCCTCAGAGATCCTATTCAGCCCAATTTGATGTTTCTCCTTCTTATGATGTATATGACTTTGATGGAGAGTCAAGTTTTGTAGAGCCACAACAAGCCTAGTCATGGGAAGCTGCACAAGAAGAGGAAGCCCACCAGGAGGTCATCAAAGAGGATCCAGTCCACGATGCACATCCTTCACCTAGAGAGCATGATCAAGAACATCCCCCAATTTAGGATTCATATTATTCAGAGGAGGATGAGACGGTCGTGAAGATTCAAAGGAGTCGTTTACCAGCAAGTGGGGAGCAGGCTTCTAGAATTTTTTTTTTTAAGAAGAGACTGAAGTTGAATGACCAAACAGTGTCTGTCATGACTTATTGCAGAAAGGTTCTTGCCAAGTATTCTCAGTAGACCCTCTAGTCTATGACTCATACATTTCAGAAACTGAATATTCTATTGCAGATTCCCAAGAGGGTTGGCCCGTTGACAAATGGGAAGAAAAATATCAACAACGAGATTTTATTGAAAAATATAAGGCTGAGGAGTTGAACAGTATTTGTGGCTTCCCTGACCAAGAAGATATTGATCAGCTAGCTGTGTATGAAAATAAGGCAGCTGCAAATTTTCCTTGTCAGTTCTATGACCCTGTAAATGATTGCATGAGCACATTCTTTGGTCAGCATCATAGGTTGTTTCTGGAGCCTGCATCAAGCTTCTTGTTTGCAGATTTTTCATGGTGCATGCTTATTTTAATTTTTAAATTTCAGCAATAGGGAGGCATTAGGTCCAGCACCCAAATGTTGGCCTAGCTCCATTGGAGGGTTGAGACTACTTAGGTGAATTGAGCCCTGTACGTAGGTAGGAGTTGTATATAAATAAGCTCACTAGATGAGCATTTACTTTCCAGTTAGTAGAATTTATTTTTCTGCATTTCAGTTGGATGAGGAAAACACTCCCTACAAACAAAGTTTCATGGATATCTTATGGTTGTACAAGTTCATCATATTTTTAACTCTATGCCCAATGGTGAAGGCTACTGGTCTGTAGGTTCTCATCGCCTTGCTAGTAAGGCACTGTCCCTAGTTGGAGACAATTTTGTCACTAACTGCAAAATGTGTTTTCAGATGTCAAAAGGGTGCAAACGAGCAATGAAGTTTGAAGCCATATTCCAATCCATATAAGCTTTCAAAATTAAATCAGACCCTCTCCATTGAATAGTGCTCAGAACGATCTTTCTAACGGTATGTGGATGTCCAAAAATGGACTTCTAGATCAGAAGATATGTCTAGTTGAAGTTAAGGAGTTTTGTTGCCTTTGAAAGGAAAAAAAGAAGACCATATTAGAGGTCCAGGAGCATATCACAAATTGGCAATCGACAGGTCTAGGCACAATGAGGAAATCAAAGGTTTTGGGTAAAACCAATGATCGGCAGTTCCAGGTCTATCGGTGATCAGCGGGTCCAACGGACCACTCTTAAGAAGTTGCGGGAGGAATACGTCGATGGTGTTAAAACGCTAGGAGGGCCGAAAAAAATTTAACAAAGGCTTGTAGCAAAAAACCAAGGGCATGCAAACCTTTTCTCTCTTCTCTAGGGGGCCACATGGCAGAGTATTATTGGACCCAATAAAGACATGGTGGCGCTGATGTCAACATGACGTGGTAGTATGATGGCCATGTGGCATGAAAATTCAACGTGTTAAGGGGTCATAAGGGGCCAAAACAGAGTGACAAGTGGTATATGATGACGTCACATCAGAGATCACAAATCAGTGTTTGCAGGTTGAGGCATGTTATTACATCAAGGTTAAAGCCCCGATTGCGATCCGCCGAGAAAGGGTCTCCGATATAGGTTGGCTCGCAATCCCTAATATCAAATACCAATAATGATCCCTAGCAACCAAATCATGCACACAATCCAGCGAAATGATAGGCTACATGGATCATACTCATGCTCATAGCATAATTTCCGGTGTGGTAGAAATATATTTCAATTTATATAGTATTTTCTCTATTTATTTTTTTACTTGTTTTGATTTGTCAGTTTAGTAGATCGAGAACAATAGAAACAATCTTAAAATTTTGATTTTATGTTATTGTTTTGGTTTCCCTAGTGACAAACCAATAGATATTATATCATTTTTGTAAATGTATGTTTCTAGTAGTAATATAAATTCTCTGATATTACGAGCAAAGATAAATAAATAAACTAACATTTTAATTTCGATTCTTAATGTTAATTATGTAAAAAAATATATATTTAGTTCTTGATTTTAGTATTGCATTCAACTTTTAATTTTGGTTCTATAAAAAATTAAATAGGTTTGAATGTCTCAAAATTTTAATTACAAATTTTCTAGATCAAATATTGATTTATTCTAATTATTATTATGACAGATAACCACTTTTTAGAATTTTATCCATGGATGGGGCGACTCTCGGGATGGATGGGGGGAAGGTGGGTTGCCACCATAACACTTGGGTGAAGAACTAAGGGATGTGGCAACCCATCCTTATGGCAATTAGTGCAAATTAAAGATGTTTCATTAATCAACCTTTAAATTTCTAAGCATCATAATGAGAATTGAAGGTGGAGAAATTATAGCGCGCTTCTGGAGCTTGGAATTCATATGGAAATGAATGATATTAAGATTTCCCTCATGGCATTGCCTTGTACATTACTCTGGCTTACACTGTCATAAATACTAGCCTACAATCCTAGGTACAAGCATGGAAAGTGAGAAGAGATTTGACTCTATGTTGGTGGAAGGATAAATGTAAGGGCTCGAGATTTGAATGCACTGGAGGAAAGACTGCCAACTGGTTTCTCAACATTGTGAGAATGTTGTATCCATTTTCAGCCTAAAAAAGCTCCAATCAATAGGTTACTCTTTTGTTTCCTAGTATTGGTTTTGGAATATTACCCTCTACTCACAACCTTATCAAAGGTTGTAACACGCAAGAAAAGAAGGAAATGTTTTTACTGTTTCGAGGTGGGAGGAGGCTCTAGGTATTATTCATTCTTCTTGGGTATATTGGTGAAGTTTCTGAACATCATTTTTTACTCCTTCATTTATTAAGCATCGTCTATTCAATTCAAATTTATGATGTGTGACAATTGTTGTGTTGGAATATATGTTTCACTCTTTGAAGTATAATTGCAAATCATTTGGGTATCTTCTTTGGCAATTATAGAGGGAAAATGGTTTGGATTTCTATGTCTCTTCCCTCGTTGCAATGACCTATTTGACCTTATGCATGTTTCATCCCTCTCCTAAACGAAATTGCATATATTTTTTTGGTGATAGAGGGTGGGAATTTATATTCGGTGTTTTATTCCTATGGAGCACCGAAAAATGCCAGAGTGTTACTATCTATCCTGATCTTATAGGCGAGGGTCTTGTACTTAGAGTGTGGTGGTATAACTAGGTACTTGCACCTCTTTATCTGTTTATTTGTCTATAATATTTTTCGTGGAGTGTAGCAACAAATTCCTCTTGTATTAATTTTATATATGAATTTAGAGACAGAGGCTGGAAATTTGCTTTATGCCATTTATATGTCTGAGACTTGGTTAGACTTAGGAGTTCTGCCAGGCCTCCTATTGATAGTGGTGAAGGTTTTCATTTTAGAGCAGGATAAAATCATGGTGTCCTCGCCACCCTTTGGATGTTTGTATGGTTTCAATCATTGTTTTTGGCCTCAATTTTATATTTGTGGTTCTCTTGGATAAGCTATAACTCATCTTCTATAGAGGAATGATAATCTCCCTAGAGGGAAGGGTGGTGGGAGGCCTCTACAACACCTCTTATTAGACAGGTTTGTCTAGTAACTCACCTGCATTATCCACTATTTAATACAAGGTGATAGGATAATTTTTTCTTCATTTGGTAGACCCACAGTGGTCAAGAGTTCTTCTATTATTCCCATTATCTTTTCCAAGTAACCAATCAGATCACCCTAGACCCAATGCCAATTCAGTAGGTCTAGGTTCAAAGGGGGCTAGTATATTATCAAGAAAGAGACAAAAGAGAGAACACCTGTATGCAACAACGTTTGGAGGACTTCATTGTTCAATATCAAGACCTAATGTCAGGTCATATCTAAGAATAAATATCTCGTGTACAAGGATAAGGTTCCATCCACATAATGCCTCTCTCAAATATAGAGGTATTTATTGAATGGGTAGACTAGATTCTGGATATAGGGAAAACTATGGGTCTTGTACTTAGATTGTGGTGGTATAATCAGGTCCTCATTGCTCTCTGTTTGTTTTTCTATCTATTTCCGTTATCACAGATCAAATAATAAATCCCGATGGAAGTAATTATATGTATGATCCTAAAGACAAAGGGTGGAAAACTTTTTTATGCCATATATATGTGTGGGACCTAGTGAGACTTAGTTTTTGCCAATCATCCTAGTCATAGTGGTTAAGGTTATGATTTTAGAGTAGGATGGGATTTTGGTGTCCTCGCCACCCTTTGGTTATCTTTTTGGTTTCATTACTTTTTTTTGGTCTGAATTTTATATTCTTGGTCCATCTGGATAAGCTATAACTCATC
The DNA here is from genome assembly GCA_000404065.3 of Pinus taeda. Classification (NCBI taxonomy): domain Eukaryota; kingdom Viridiplantae; phylum Streptophyta; class Pinopsida; order Pinales; family Pinaceae; genus Pinus; species Pinus taeda. The sequence continues at coordinate 35,265 of APFE030139125.1, read as the reverse complement.
CGTTGTGGAGGAACAACAATCTCCCTAGAGGTAAAGGTGGTGGGATGCCTCTACAGCACCTCCTATTGGATGGGTCAAGATGGTAATTCTCTTGCACTATCCATTATATAATATAGTGCGATAGGATGATTCTTTCTTGGTGTGGTAGAGCCACAATGGTCCAAAATTATTCTAATATCCCCATTCTCTTTTATGAGTATACAATCAGATCATCCTTGGCCTCATGCCACATCAACTGATGCATGTTGGAGGGGGGCAACATATTATCAAGAAAGAGCCCAGAGAGGGCACACTATGACGAAACAACATTTGGAGGAATTTATTGGTCGATATCAAGACTTGATTCCAGGCCATATCCAGGAAGAAATTTCTTATGCAAAGGGAGAGGCTTCCACCCATAGAACTTCTCTCTCAAATACAAAGGTATTGATTGGATGGGAATAATGGATTTTGGATACAGGGCACACTAGGGGGCGATTGAACGATTATTTCCATATTATTGACCTCTATTGGAATATGGAATTATTATTAGAATATGTAGTGATTGACAAGAAGCAACACCAAGAGGAGGTCCTCCATCTTCTAGAACATATTCATCATAATCTGAGAGATTTGGATCATAGAATGAACATAGTGGAGCAACATCTTGGCATTTCACCTATGACAAGGAGAGTTCATTATGATTTAAAGGAGCCAGTATAGATCTAGTTTCATACTTGGATCCCTCAACGTAGATCTCTCATGTTGATGTTATGTGTGTCTTTTGTTATAAGTGTCTAGTCTATGTAGAATATCTCATGTTAGTTCTCAAGTTTTGCTTTAAGTTCTGTTATCTATGTTTATACTTAGCTATAACTTTCCTCTCTGTGGAGAGTATTTGTCTTGTATGGTCCAGTCTCCCTAGTGAGGGATTGAAAAAAAAGATTTTCCTCTCGATGTAATCTCCAACCTTGGATAGTTAATGAAATTCACCTTACAAATAAAAACTTTAGAATTTTAGAATAAAGTATTTTATTTCTTTAAGTTTTACTATAAACAATAACTTTTTAGAATATTGGGGATAGAAATTTTATTAAAAACATGAGATAAATAATTATTTTTATTTTATTTTATTTTATTTTAAAGTGGTAAGTAATTAATTAATTATATTTTTTTCAAAATTTTGATTTTTTTTACATAATTTTGTTTTTTAAAAAGAGTTTCCTTTTTTAACAACTTTAATTAAAAAATTAAAAAATATTAATTTCTTTTTTTTTTGTTAGCTTGACCTATGGAGATTTGAACTTTGAATCAAATGATTTAGATATTACATAACACAACCATCACTAACTATGCCACATGAATCAAAAGTTAATTTTTTTTATAACAATGTCAAAATTTCTTTATTCTTCTTCTTTTGTTTTTTTGTTTTGTGTAATTTTACAAGTCACAATATCTAATATTTTATATTTATTTGTTTGTTTATTATATTGTAAATGTCCAATTATATTCCTGAGTTAAATGTTCATATGAATGGACCTTGTTCTAAAAAATTGATTATTAAAGAAAATTTCATTACAGTGAAGTTCTAGATTTTATTTATCATGATTCTCATTATGTAGCCTAAATATATAATAATATGGTTTATGAAAAATAATATATTTTTATAATCGCTTAAAAATGCTTATTATTATTATTATAAATTTATAAAAATAATTAATTTATTAAAATAAAATAATAATGAAATTTCTTTATATTTTATATTTTTTAAATATATTTAATATTAAACATAATTAAATAAAAAAAATAGATTTACTTACTCTACACTCTAGTTTATACAAAGTCCTCTTTAAAAAGAAGAAGTAGCCTTATATTAATAAGAGACAAGAGCATCTTCTTCGCCTCTCTAAAGTTGCACCCATAAAATTTGGCAGAATGAGCTTGTTCATAAATCTAAAGATAATCATTCTATCTGCTTAGAAAAGTGGGAAATCTATCTTAAGAAGTTGTATGACTCCCCATACACCATGGACAACATCGTTAGCACTCCTATTAAGGAAGATATCTTTTCTCTTGAGGACATTGAGTCTGGGATTAATAAGCTTGCTAGGGGGAAAGCTAAAGACGTTGAAGGATACCAAGATGAGATCTTAAAGCTAGGAAGATCTATCCTCATTCCTTTTCTTCATAAGCTTCTCACTTTGGATGTAAAGCATGGCTTCCCTAAGCCTTGGACACACAATCTTATTATGTATATCTTAAAAAATGGGGACAAAACCATTCCCACTAATTAAAGAACCAATATGATTAGCCACGTCTTAGCTAAGATTTATGGTCTTATTTTGGAAAAGAAGATTAGCCACTGGATTGAAATCCACGATAAAAGAGCTAAATGGCAAGCTGGTTTTAGGAGATACCACTCAACTATCGACCATCTCGTCACTCTCAGGATCCTTGCCGATGAATGTTGCAATAGTAAAGCTGATCTAATTTGTTTCTTTGTGGACTTTAGAAAAGCCTTTGACATTGTTCCTTAGGATAAGCTTTCGAAAAAGCTTGATGAGATCATGATTCCACCTAAGTTGAAGATTGTTGTGATTAGACTACACGAGATAGTTGTTGCCAAGATTAAAACCACTGAAGGGTGGTATAAAGACAATAAATACAATATCGGGGTTAAGCAAGGGTGTCCCCTTTCCCCTACCCTTTTTGGTATTACATCGATAAGTTAGAGGAGTGTCTAGAAATCATGGGTGCAAAGGAACTGAGCTCACTGGTATTACCATCACTCTTCTCCTCTATGCTGATGATATTGTTCTTCCTTCTAGAAGTCACGAGGACCTGGAAAGACAGCTTAAGGCTCTTCATGACTATTGCTCCAAGATGGGTATGACGGTTAATAGTGACAAGACTAAAATCATGATAATTAAATCCAAAAAGACCACCATGGAAATTTCATCTATGATGACAATTGCTTGGAACAAGTCTTTTATTATAAATATTTGGGTATTGACATCCTTTATCAGCTTAACTGGAACTACAACATGGAGAAAAGGATTATTGGACGTTGGAAAGCTTATTATGTGCTTGAAAACAATTGTAAGGTTGTCAGTCTTTGTATTTGGAGGAAAAAAATGTTCCTCTTTGAGGCCCTCATCACCCCTGTTGTCCCATATGGTTGTGAAGTCTAGGGTTGCAGTATATCGAGAGAGTCTTGGAGAAAGATTGAGATGATCATAAAGAAATTCATAACCTACAACCTCAAGATCAAGGGAAATACCCCCTATCCTATCCTCTTGATCGAAGTTGGCCTCTCCCCTATTAAAATAAGGGTTATGTTTAAATATCGAATGCATAAGAAGAAACTTTACAACATGGAATCCAAGGGGCTTCCTCAAATTGCTTCTAACTTTAGTCAAAACCCACACCTTTGCCTTAAGCATGGGTGGCATAAAGATGCCCAGTCTTGGCTTAGCCATTGGGGGATAAATGAGGAGATCATCCTCGGAAGCACGGATAGTGTCAAAGATACTATCACCTCCAAATTTAAGGATACTTTATGGGATGATAATGAGCTGGAGGGTAAAAGGAAGCTAAGATATTATTAGGAGGTGAACAACCCCACCATAGAGAACCAAAATAATCTTTCTATCTTGACCAGCTTGAAGAAAAAGATTAAAATTGCTAAAGATTAGAGCTAACTCTCATGAACTTCAGAGTGAAACCGGGTGGTGGTCTACTCCCAGGATTCCCTGGGATGATAGAATTTGTCAGCTTTATGATACTAAGAAAGTGGAGGATGAAAAACGCTTTCTTTTAGATTGTCCAACCCTTACTCACATCCGCTTTCATTTCTCTAACATCTATCACACTTCCAATCTTCTTGACTTACTTATACTTAATCAACCTAATAATAGTGATCTTGGTGTGCTTCTTTCCCTTCTTTTTGAGCAAAGAAATAAGATTCTAAAGAATTACAATTAGATTCTACTTCTTAAGATCTGATAGACCATATTGGTCTTATAAACATTAATCATCATCATCATTAAACATTTTTATGTAAACTCTAAAATTAATATTAATATACTAAAAAATTAAACATATATTAAGAAAATGACTTGTACATAAAATTTATAACTAAAAATTTGAAATTGTACTATTTAAATTTTTTTTTTTAATTTTTTTTAACCATCACAACCAAAACCAAAAACTTTTACAATAATCCTAAAAGTATGAATATAATTTATTTTTGAACATTTATATTATACCTTTATGGAACCATGTGAGGAAAAAAATTAATAATAATCTACAAATTGGATTGTAGTACAACCTATCAAATTATGAATTCATAAATAATGAATAATTTTGGGTTTTGTAGAAAAAGATGATTTATATTTGTAAATTTCTTTAAATAGATATCACAAGACTTACATTTATTTTTATGATTCTTTTTTAATTATAATTATATTAATTATTATTATTTATGATTCTTTTTAATTATATATATTTAATTATTATTATTTAAATGTTAATTGTTATTTTTTTTAAATATAAAAAATATTGATAATTCTTACCCAATTGAAATTTCTAACTCACATTATAAACTCTATTGTATATTAAGTGTAACAACCTCTAAGCCACACTTAACATGAATTTTAGGTTTTAATGGAGGTTCTAAGCATCCCCATTATTGGACCTATCCATTTAACCAAAACATATTATACCAATGTTTTATTAGGTATTGAACCTATCCATTATTAATATAATATTATTTATTTTATAAATGATGTTAAACATTATATTTTATATTTTAGGCATCAATTATTAATATTTTTATGAATGTAAATTAATATTTTTGACCTAGCGTCATGAAAGATAAATATAATATTCTCTTGATGTGATTTCATGATAAATATAATATTCTCTTGATGCAAATATTTTTATGAATGTAAATTAATATTTTTGACCTAGTGTCATGAAAAGATAAATATAATATTCTCTTGACGTGATTCTTTTTTAAATGCTAATTAAATATAATTACTAGCATTATTTGATATTGATTAGGTTTATTTTGCATTTAAATTTAATTAAAAAATTATCATAATTACTAGCATTATTTGATACTGATTACGTTTATTTTGCATTTAGATTTAATTAAAAAATTATCATGTTGAAAAGAATGGTTATTGTAGGTTTTTTTATCAAGATTATAGTGGTAATGGTAACATAAGAATTTCAAAAATAAAATAAGAATTTCGAAAATAAAATATTAATTAGATTTTTTTTAACCAAAAAATTAAAGAGAAATTCTTTTTCCCTAAGATTGCATAGATAATTAATTCAAGTCTCCCATGGTGTTTCTCCAAATACCCAAATTCAATATAAAAGTCATGAAAATTAATTATTATATTAATATTGCTATTTCCCTTATTCATATTACGTCACACATAAAAATAATATTGATTATCCCAATTATACTTTGATATAATATAATAATTTAGAAAGATATATACTTATTTCTATATTATTATTTTTATAATTATTAATAATAAAAATTAAAAAATAAAATAAATATTGCAATACCCTAATTTATTTCCGTTTAATTTTATTTATATGAATAGACTAATTTAAAATAGGTTTAAAACAAACCCAGTCACATCCAATATCGCAAGATCACATCAACCAGAACAACGTGCTATCAAATTGATTCATTTCTAGGTGAGTTAATAACAAGTAATCACGGCAGGCTTAAATTAGCATTAGCCTCTTTGATTCTAAAGTACGGAAAGTATGTTGCTTTAATCTGCTGAGTGATCTGTCATTGGATAAATCTGGGAAAGGCAATGCCCATTTCGGTGTAATCAATTGATAGTCAATTATTATAGCCGTTCAAAGAGCTTCTCGTCCGGCTGACACGCTATATCCATTTGCCATTAACCCAGCCCATGTTCTCGTTCATAAAAATCCCAGGGATATTCGGAACAATCTCGTTCTTGTTAACCAACCTCGGAACATTCACACCAATCTCTGCCATCTCTTATCTCCATTCAGATGTCCTTCCGGTTGACCTCAGCAATGACGGTGTAATTACGGAAAACGTGTCGGAGAGCAGGAGAAGAGAAAAACGACCACCGCTACACTGTTTTTTGAAAACGTAGAATAGATAATTAATTCCTAAGGTCGTACTATTTAAAAATCTGGTTTGTCTGCAGAAGGAAAGTATGTCTGCCGAGTAATACACACCAAAAAGCAGTAGTCTATAACGCGATTTTTTGAAAGTTTTTTTTTGGATTTTTCCGGTCAAAATCCGGCAGCAATTCATTGGAATCCCAAATTTGATAGCTAGTTTTTGCACAATCAATAGCTCCCAGGGGTTTTTCAGGGCGCTGAATCCAAATATGCAGTTAAAAAACCATTTTAACTGCTAAAAATCAAGATTTAATCTCATTTCTTCCGCCGGATTCGGTCACCTGAATCTCCAAAAAATCGCATTATAGACAACTCCCACCAAAAATGGTCAATGGTGTCAGAAGCGATCGGTCAGTAAACGCGTGAATCGTCCCGGCCCCCGGGTCTTATAGGCTATTACTTGTTGCTGTGGAGTCTGGACACATTATGGACGCTCTCATACTTTGGCTTTTGCTGCTGAAAGTTTGAGTCACAGCCATGACCAGACCACAGGGAGTTTCGCTCGCGTTCATGTCCGCATTATTCATCAGCGTTATACAGGGTACTGACTGCAGTCATAGTTTAGTTTAGTTTTCTTTTCGCGCCCCGAGGGTTACGTTTATAACTGTATTCATGATGCTTTGCAGGGGCGGGGGGTGTGATCTTCGAGATCCAGAACAACTGCCCATTCACGGTTTGGGCAGCCGGTGCAACACTAGGCGGTGGACAACGGCTGCACAGAGGGCAGTCGCGTCGGATACAGCAATCGGCAGGTTTAGGAGGCGACCGGCTTGTACCTTTGACGACAACGGCCGCGGCAGCTGCGTTACTGGGGACTGTTGGGGTCTGCTAAACTGTCAAGGCGCCGGAAAGCCCCCTGCGAAGATGGTCGAGTACTCCCTCGTTGAAGTTGAAAGCAACCACGTCTTTTATCACATCTCTGTCGTCGATGCTTTCGACTTGCCAATGTCGATCAAACCCTCCAATTCTTCGTGCCACGCAAACGCCTGTAGCAACATAAGTGCCATCTGCCCCGCTGAATTGACGGTTTCCGGTGGATGCGAGAGCGCCTGCACTCCTTTTAATACATCGCATTATTGCTGTAGGGGGGAATATTGGAAAAATTGCACTCCGACTAATTATTCGAGTATTTTCAAGCGCCAATGCCCTCAGGCCTACACCTATCTAACGGACGGCGCCAAGGCCACCTTCAGTTGTTCCGGAAGCAATGACTTTACAGTCCTTTTCTGCGGGGACAATGCCACCGCTCTGCAAGGTCAGCTCTCTATTCCACCGTGCGACCACTTGATTTATTTTGCATTCTCTATTCCACTGTGGGACCACTTGATTTATGTGTAGTAAAATGTATATTAATTGTTTTTGTTTATTAAGTTGTCTGAGGACCACTTGATTTATGTGGAGTAAAATGTATATTAATTGTTTTTGTTTTGATATGATTATAATTTTAATTTTTGGTATAAAAAATTGTTATTAGGCGTATTTAAGTCCTTAAAATCATTTGAGGACTTGGCGTAGGTTACAATAACTTTTAATATATTGAACTTTATTTACAAAATTTGTAATTAGTTAATTATCTATTCATCAAAAGTCTCTTATAATAAACCCATCACCATCATTTAAGACTAATTTTTTTTTGTGAATTTAAATTTTGCCCACCCAAGGCGAGAACTTTATTTTCGCCCTTCAAACCAATTATATTTTAACATGGTCGGGGAAGTTTTGCAGAATTTTGGGCGAGTTTCCGTTTTTGATCAATGAATCCATCGCCTAAAAGCACTTTTTGGCTCTTCTGAGTACTCTCTTCTACAAGAAAGATACGCCTATGGGAGTGAAGATTGCCTTTCTAATCTCTTTCTCTCCTCTGATATTCTCCAGGAGACAAACATGCTCATTCTCCAGAACCAGAACGGAAACTTCAGCCAAAAGATGAAGTTCTCGACAGAGGATTTCAGATTTGGCCTCCAGATTTTTATTTTCAAGATGGCTCTCGCCAATCTCAGAAATAAAGCTTTATTCCTCCTGGGTTTTTTGATAGCAAGTGGATGTTAGGGCTGCTTAATGTAACTAGAACTAGTTTCAGACTCAACAACGGTCCTCATATTCTTGATTTCTCCATTCATACTCCACCACTGCAACTGCATATTATCTGCAACCACCTTTGAAATTGAACAAGACGAAGAGGCCTCGATCGAGGCTTCCCTGTTTTAGGCTGTATGTCGATCCGAGCTGCCCTTCATCCCCTCATCAGAAAATAAACTGCTCTGCTTAAGAGCTATCTTTTGTCCCCTTCTTTTCCGTCTCAATCTGGATGCTTGCTTCTTCTGATAAGAAATCAGACCTTCGTCTAAAATTTCACTCCTGAAACCCATAGGCGGTTGCAAGGACTGACAACTGAGGCCTGAAGAACATTGTATCTGAATTCGTCCCAAATGAAGATATATGATCTACTATTACTGAGATCGGGGACTTCGATGAATCCCCATTCTTCACGTAATCAATTTCAGGAATTGCATTGTGAAATGGATCCATGCGTTGCTTTCCCTTGCGAATGTTTGAAGGGGGCACATGATACGATTTTACCAACTGAAAAGAAAACAATCTGCCTAAAATTTGCTCATTGGGAAATCCTTCTTGTGAGCTCTGGAGCCTGCACCAATGCCAAATATTATTATAATCCCTTTAGTTTTGGGTGTACATAATGGAACTTTTCATTTACATTTTCTTGCAAAGATTCGCTTATTGCACACATTCATTGTTTCTTTAGAGCTTGTTACACTGATGATCAACTTCAAGTTTGTCTTACAGCTCTATTCAGATTATAAACCTTTGAACTTGTGCATAGTAATAGAAGCTCTCATTAATTGTGGACGCCTATGGTTCTTACATATTGAGTCTTGTACAGGTCACTGTATAATATATTGAAGTTGTTAATCATTTATAACATGCATGTTGGTATTTGTTGGTGCCCATTGATATTCTGATGGATCTAAATATTAAAGGAATTTTCAACTTGACGCATTATCAAGAAAACTGAATCCATGTTCCGATGGTATAGTCATGGTTCGAAAGTGAAATGAATGAGCTTTGTTTATCCTAATCTCTGCTCAAAAAACTCTTGTTTCCGTCATTCGTATGCGCAAAATTTTTGTTCTAAAAATTAATGGGATCATATAGATTGCTAATAATGTTGATGCTGCCAGTAACTGTGACTCGAAAACTCATTGAGGATTATACAGCAAGGAATGTCATCACGGCTTCAATAGGAAAATCTGAAAATGTCCCTTTCCGCCTCTATTTTCTCTATACAGTACAGACCCAGAAAACGGCTAACACAGAAATCCAACTGTTTCCTTGAAATCCTCTACCAAGAAAATTAAATTACCTGGTACATGTTAATTTAGTAAATTAAATTAGTAATCTGTTTGGTAAATGTGAAAGAGTCAAAGGTCAACAATAGTAATTTCAGGTATTTGGCATTGGTGAGGCATGTTAATTTAGTAAATTAAATTAATAATTTGTTAGGCAAATGTGAAAGAGTCAAAGTTATTAGGGCAACAATAGTAATTTCAAGTATTTGACATTGGTGAGCCATGATTATATGTAATTAAAACCTCAGTGCCAAACCTCAATGCCATGATTATATGTAGTTCAAGTTTTTAAAAGACACATTGATTCTTCATTATATTGGTGAGCCATAGTTAAAGCCTTCAAAACACACCTTCATTCTTCATTGTAATGTACCAGAGTTAAGGGAAAGCTCACTTAGCCAAGTCCAAGGTGTTGCTATTGTGTTTTCATAACATAATGCGACTCTCTACCAAATCCAAATACATCAGTTCAATATGCAATGACTTCAGTCTATTTAGAACTTTCTAACTTACATCATTTAGAAATATCAGCCTTGTATCAACTGTTGTTTTGGGTTTTGTAGTACTTCCAGTTTTCCATTTCCTTTTGTTAGTAACTATGTTTCTGATTCCCCATTAGTCCTCTGCCTACATACAGGCAAAATAGGAATGATGGATGGCAGGAGAGCCATGCTTTGAGAATCTATAATACTTTCGTCATGTAATCATGCCAGTTAAAATAATTCTGACAGTAATTTCTTTTCTAGTCAACAAAGGACGGGCTTTCAGTTCATGTTAACTTTTCTTGTTCTTACTTTTTGAAGCCAGACGTCATAAGCAAAGCCTACAGCTATTGTTAACAGTAAAGTTAACCATGGGAAGCTCAGTACTTCTTTAATATATTTGAATTCCTCATCCTATGTTGTTGGATATCTGTATCATTGTTGTGTTGAAACAGTTCATTCCTGAGGGCATCAAATCCTATCTAAAGCTAGGACTTGTGGTACAAAGCTTCTAATCATGGAAACTAACTATTTTTTTAAGTTTTGGTCAAGTTAGTAATATCTGATTTGAAAGGTTTGTTATGGAGGATATGAAAAATATATCTATTGGCCTGTAGTTGGATGGTAAGTAGGAATGCTTACTACAAAGGAATAGAGGCCTAATTCTGATAGACAACTTACTTGCCCAAATAAACAATATCTTCAAAGAAAGGATATGAGAAAAAGGTTTAGTACATTGATAGAGATGACATAATAAGAAGGCAGAACCAATTCAATCTGGTAAGGAATTTCTTTTGTGTGACATATATCATGGAATTTTTACTAAGATGGCGAAAAAGGTTGAAGAATGGGCCAAGTAAAACGGCGCTTTCTTGTCACTACGCTGGAAAAATAGAAAGTCGATGTATCATGCAATGTATCTTTAGCTGCTGAAATTTGCAGGTGAGAATTTATAAGTATTGTCCATATTATAAAATTATATTTCAATATCATAGATTATATCTATTTTGTATATTATGTTAATTTCAAGATATATACAATTCCAATCCTATTCATGCTAGTCTTTTTATTATTATTTAAGACAGAACACCTTGTCATATGATAATAATCATCCATGATGATTTTGGATTCTGTTGAAAATATAATTTCAATTGTTGAACCGTGCACGTTAATTCACCAAAACCGCTCCAGCGCTACCTTATCGGATCGTTTTTGGTCTACAAGTGGTTTTCATACAAACTCATCCGATGCAATCAATTTTGGATGCCTGTCAAATGTACTTTCAGCAAAACCACTTTTCATCGGGACGTAAAGTTCGATTGAAAAAGCTATCCCGATATTGTTATGAACCGTTCGATTGTGAGGATGACTGTCCACCGTCGATCAAGTCAGAGCTGCTTAGAGGTCTGTAGGGCATGGAGATTGCGTGGAGTAAAATAAATTGTTTGGTTGACCGCCGTAAAATATAAATGAAATTAAATGTGTTCGTAGATTGTATGTAAAAGATTTTAATTTCAATGTTTTTTACTTACGGAGGTATGGGCATAGCATATAGTTTTTAATTATATTGTTTTAATTATTAACGGGAGTATGATAGGTAAAAAGTGTGAAAGTATGTATGTAAGTTTTTTTTGTTAAGAAAACACAGGGGAGCATGTAATGAAAAAAAGACGGAAGCACGTATCAGTGAAAACCATGAAATCTTTCACACATCAATGAAAAGGGTAATGTAAGTTTTTTTTGTGAATGCGCAATTTCCACACTGCAGTGTGTTGATCTCTCTAACAAATACAGAATTTTTTTTTATTTACAGCAGTGAATGTAAACAAATTTTACAACAGCAGTGTAAAATTTCAAAAGGAGACAGAGTAATTTCTTTTGAAGTTCTTGGTGAATCCCTCTGAGTGAAAGAGGATGAATTTTGTATCAGTTTTTTATTAATGAATACAAAGTATTTTTTTATGTGTGAGAAAATATCTGTCTTCTCAGAAATCAGTTATAATTTCCCTGTGTTAAAGATCCTGTGGAGAAAAACAGGGCATTGTCTCTGTGTTCATTTTATTTTGTTTTTGGAATTTTACCAGAAAAATTCCCAACAGTGGTATTAGAGCTTGTCCAAGCTCTTTGAAGGTGTCAAAGAAGCTGTAGGAAGGAGTTTTTTGTTGCAGCAAATTCTCCAGCAAAGTGAAGTCTCAGATAAAAAGATCCAGGTATTTCTCAGATTTTTTTGTGTTGTTGCTGAAAAAACAATCAGTTAGTTTAATACACAGTCAAGCATTTTATAGCATAGTTAAGGAGTGCTAGAATGGCCAGCACCAGCACCAGCATGGGTATTTTTAATCCTCAGCTCCCACAGTTCAATGGGAAAAACTATGACTATTGGGCAATAACCATGAGAGCCCTCTTTTCCTCACAAGATTTATGGGAATTAGTTCAAGATGGTTTTGAAGAACCAGCAGATGAAAATGAGTTTAATAGGTTAACTCAGGCAGAGAAAGATCTATTAAAGAGCAATAGAAAGAAGGATTCAAAAGCCCTTGTATTTTTGTATCAAGCAGTGCATGAGAGTGTGTTTCCAAGGATAGCAGCAGCCAAGACATCCAAAGAAGCATGGCAAACTCTCAAGACAGCCTATCAAGGCATGGAGAAAGTGAAGACAGCAAAACTACAGTTGCTGAGGAGAGATTTTGAGAATCTGTGCATGAAGGAGTCAGACAATATTGATTCATTCTTCACACATGTAATTGGTCTGGTCACACAAATAAGATCTCATGGAGAAACTCTTGAAGAAAGAAGGATTGTGGAGAAACTATTGAGGATCCTACCCTCAAAGTTTGATCTGATTGTCACCACCATAGAAGAGACAAAGGATCTCTCAAACTTTTCAGTTGATGAACTTCATGCATCACTGATCACACATGAGCAGAAGTTGAGTAGAAATAAAAACTCATCTCTAGAACAAGCCTTCAAGACCCAAATGTCTTTTGGAAGATTAAGAGGTCAAGGCAGAGGAAACAAGAGAGGAAGAGGCAAAAGCCAAAACAGAGGTGGAAGAGGCAGTCCAACAAACACTCAAGGAAGAGGCAGCAATCCAAATCAGAACCAAGGCCAAGGCAGCAGCCAACAAAGTCGACAACATCATGCTCAAGGACAAAGGTATGAAAAATCCAATGTCCAATGTTATTACTGTAAAAAATATGGGCATTATGCAAATGAATGTAGGAAGAAGCAGCATGATATGAGTAATAGATCAAATGCAAATGTCACTAGAGAAAACATCAGTCAAGATAATGTGTTGTTAGCTTGTAACATGGTTGAAACAAACAATGAAGACATATGGTTTTTAGACTCAGGTTGCAGCAACCATATGACAGGAAACATAGCCCTGTTTTCCGCTTTAGATAAAAATGTGAAATCAGAAGTCACACTTGGGACTGATAGAAAATTTTCTGTTATGGGAAAATGAGAAGTTAAAATATTTACAAAGAAGGATGAAAAGAAAACCATAGCAGATGTCTACTATGTCTCTGGAATGAAATGTAACCTTTTGAGTATTGGACAGCTTGTCCATAAGGGGTACAATGTTTTCTTTGAGAATGATGTATGCACCATCATGGATAGGGCACCCAACAAACGATGTATTGTTGAAGTAAAGATGACGAGGAACAGGATGTTCCCTCTTAGAATAAGGGCAGATTTGAAAAACAAAGAAGTTATTGCAGTAGTTACCCAAGAGGGTTTCCAAAGCGTACCAAAGGATGAAAATTGGTTTTGACACTTGAGATTTGGACATCTCAACTTTGGAGGTCTTAACTTGTTGAGTAGAAAAGGAATGGTAAGAAGATTACCATTGATAGATAAACCAGACAGCCTTTGTGAAGGTTGTATCTTGAGGAAACAACACAGAGAAAGTTTTCCATCAGGGAAAAGCATAAGGGCAAAGGCACCCTTAGAGATTTTTCACTCATATGTATGTGGACCGATCCAAACTTTATCACTAGCAGACAGCGATGGTTTTACTAGAAAAACTTGGGTTTATTTTCTAAAGAACAAAAGTGAAGTGTTTGAAAAATTTCGCAATTTCAAAGCACTTGTGGAAAACCAAAGCGGGCTGCATATCAAAGTTCTGAGAACTGACAGAGGAGGTGAGTATATCTCCAAGGAATTCCTACAGTTTTGTAGAGAAAATGGAATTCATAAGCAATTTACAGCTAGGTACACCCCACAGCAAATGGAGTTGCTGAAAGGAAGAACAGGACCATCATGGATATGGCGAGGAGTATGTTGAAGGCAAAGCATTTTCCAAATGATTATTGGGCTGAAGCTGTAAATTGTGCAGCATATATTTTGAACATGTGTCCTACAAAAGCAGTGATAAACAGAGTGCCGGAAGAAGCATGGAGTGGCAGAAAGCAAGGAGTCACCCACATGAAAGTTTTTGGATGTGTGGCTTATGCACACATTCCAGATCAGCTAAGGAGGAAGTTGGACAACAAAGGGGATAAATGTATTTTCATTGGATACAGTGACGAATCCAAAGCTTACAAGTTGTATATCCCATCTACCAAGATTTTTTTTGTGAGTAGAGATGTTCAATTCATTGAGGAGGAAGCTTGGGATGGAAGCATAGAGAAAACAATGAATCTTAAAAATTGTTTGTCTCATGATGAAGATGATGAGGAGATGGCTGAATCACATCCCCAAACAGCAGTGCCAACACAAGGGCAGCAACCGACACCCTTGAGGAGAAATGGAAGTGCTTCTTCAAGCACACCACAAGGAGGAAATTCAAGTGCTTCTTCAAGCACTTGTACACCAAATGAAAGAGGTAAGAAGTTCAGAAATTTAAGTGACATTTATGAGCAAGAGAGAAATGAAGGTATGAATTCCTTGTTTGCTTTGTATTGTCATGTTGATGACCCTATTCATTTCGAAGATGCAATTAAGGATAAGAAATGGATAGAAGCTATGGATGAAGAGATCAATGCCATAGAGAGAAACAAAACATGGGAGTTGGTTGAGCTACCAAAAGGTAAAGAAGTCATTGGAGTTAAATGGGTCTACAAGACCAAGTGCAATGCTGAAGGCAAGATAGAAAGACACAAGGCAAGGCTGGTTATCAAGGGATACAAGCAGCAGTATGGGAGAGATTATGAGGATACTTTCGCACCGGTTGCAAGAATGGAAACCGTGAGAGCAGTGCTATCCATAGCAGCTCAAAAGAAGTGGAAATTTTACCAAATGGATGTGAAGTCAGCATTCCTAAATGGAGTGTTAAAGGAAGAGGTTTACATTGAACAACTTCTAGGCTATGAAAAGAAAGGCCAAGAGCACAAAGTGTGCAGATTGAAGAAAGCTCTTTATGGGCTGAAGCAAGCGCCAAGAGCATGGTACAGTAGGATAGATTCCTATCTACTGGAAAATGGATTTGACAAATGTGAGGGAGAACCCACCGTCTACATCAAAGAAAAGAATGGTAAGATTTTAATTGTAGTATTGTATGTTGATGATATAATTTTTTTAGGTAATGATGACTACCTCATTGAACATTTCAAACCAGTCATGAAAGAAGAATTTGAGATGACTGACATGGGTTTGCTGAGATACTTCTTAGGAATAGAAGTAGATCAAAATGAAAATGGAATTTTTATCTGAGAAGAAAAATATGTAAATGAAGTGTTGGGTAGATTTAATATGCAAGAATGCAAGGATACAATCGCTCCCACAATAATGGGATTAAAACTCAGCAAAGAGGATAGCGGCAAGGATTTTGATCCTAGCTTGTACAAGAGTATAGTTGGCAGCCTTATGTATTTAACTGCAACTAGACCTGACATAATGTTTGCTGTTAGTTTAATTTCCAGGTTCATGGAGAGGCCAAAAGAGGCACATTGGCAGG
Source organism: Pinus taeda (assembly GCA_000404065.3). NCBI lineage: Eukaryota > Viridiplantae > Streptophyta > Pinopsida > Pinales > Pinaceae > Pinus > Pinus taeda. The sequence continues at coordinate 19,348 of APFE030139125.1, read as the reverse complement.
CAGCAAAAAGAATTCCGAGGTATGTTAAAGGTACTAAAAGGTTTGGCATCTTATATAATGTCTCAGAACATTCAGATTTAGTTGGATACACCGATAGTGATTGGGCTGGAAGTGTAGATGATAGGAAAATCACTTCCGATTATGTTTTTCACATGGGTTCAGGAGCTAATTCATGGGCTTTTAAGAAGTAGTCCATTGTAGCATTGTCTACAGCAGAGGCAGAATATGTGGCAGCTACAGCAGCAACATGTCAAGCAGTTTGGATGAGAAGAATGTTGAGGAGCTTAGGCCAAGAGCAGGCAAAAGCAACAATGATTTTTTGTGACAATAGCTCAACTATTGCATTATCCAAGAATTCAGTGTTTCATAAGAGAACGAAACACATTGACACGAGGTTTCATTACATTAGGGAATTGGTGAGCAATGGAGAAATTGTCTTAGAACATTGCAGGACTCAGAAACAGGTAGCAGACATTATGACAAAGCCACTGGACCAGAAAAGCTTTGAATTTTTGAGAAAATGTTTGGGTATGACTGAATGCCCAGCAGTTGAAATTAAAGGGGAGTGTTAAAATATTAATTTCCAACTGCCCGCATTAACTCCAGCAAAACCACTTCAGAAAACCCCCAGTTCATTTCGCACCGCTTTTCGCAAAAAGTTGTATTTGTCAGAGGGCCTCCGAACACGCTGACTAAATGACATGTCCTGTGTACGAACACAAAACCACCCACTCCCCGGACATTAAAATTCAATTGGTTTGTGTGAGTTAGGTGTGCGAATTGCATCCGATCAAGTCAACGGACAAAGATCTCATTCAACCTGCCAGAATGTTATTTTTGGTTTTTACCACACATTTCATTTAATGCATTTAATACTTGTCATAGTCTTAGGTAAAGTATTTAAAGTTTTTACGGCATGTAATATTTTTAATTGTTAGCAATATAGTTTTGTTTTTGGTGTTGACTTAGTATTAGTTATTGCACACGGGAGAAGAAGTTGTGTTCGCAGCAGCGAGGGTTGAAGAACAAGAGGTTTGCACAACAGTGCAAGGTTGAAGATTTGTATTAAAAAAGGAGGGACGCATATGTATAAAAAGGGGGTTGAAATGTAAATTTTTTGTGTTTTGTATTGCTCAAATGAAGCGGAGCAAGAGCGAATGAAGAATGACTGTGTGAATTTTATTTTTGAGACTGAAAAGTTATGTAAGAAATTTTTACAGCACATGTAAGAATTTTTATTCTACAACATTAAATGTAAAAGCTCTTTTACAACAGTAAATGTGAATGAAGATTTTACACAACAGTGTAAAAATCATTTGTAACAAAGGCAGAGCAATTTTGTTTTTGGTGAATCCCTCTGAGAGAGAGGAAGGAATATGTATCAGGCTTTTTATTAATGAATATAAAGGTTTTATTAGTGTGAAAAATCTCTGTCCTCAAAATTTTATTTACTTCCCTGTGCAAAAGATCCTGAGGAGAAAAAAAGAGCATTGCTCTGTATTCAGTTAATGTTTGTTTTTGAGATTTTACCAGAAAAATCCCCAACAGGCTTTTGGACAGTCGTTTGGACAATCGATGGTATGCTTCAAACCAGATCCTTCCTAATGGCAGAAGTATTGTTTTGGGTGACAACTACGCTTTTACCTATGAATTCCTGCCACCAAGGAAGCCTGGTGAGGGAGCTTACAATTTGACGTTTCTAGAAGACACCTATGTGTCCCAAAACCTGCATAGCCTGTACAATCTCTATCATTTTCTTCATCTCTCATCCGATGGAAATCTCTTCATCTTCGCCAACCGTGATTCCATCTTGCTTGATTACCAAAGAAATGTTGTGGTCAGGAATTTTCCAAGAATCCCAGATGGCCCAAGAAATTACCCCACCACTGCCTCATCTGTGATGCTGCCACTGTCTGCATCTAATGCATTTCGGAGGACAAAAATTATGATCTGAGGTGGTGCTCCAGTTGAGAGTTACAATTTGTCACTCGCAGGGATTTTCACTGACGCGCTCCAGAGCTGTGGAAGAATGGTTATCACAGATCCCAATGCCAATTGGGCAATGGAGAACATGCCTGCTCCCAGAGTTCTGGGAGATATGCTACTTCTTCCCAACGGTGAAATTCTGATTATCAATGGAGCAGAGAAGGGATGTGCAGGTTATGGGAAAGCAACCAATCCAGCTCTTGCTCCTTATTTATACAGACCTAATGCATTGCCAGGGCAGCGCTTCTCAGTACTTGCAAGTTCCACTGTTCCAAGAATGTATCATTCCACTGCAATTGTATTGCCTGATGGTAGGATTTTTGTGGGAGGTTCCAACGCCAACAAAAATTATAATTTCACCGTTATGTTTCCCACAGAGCTTCGTCTGCAAGCATACAGTCCTTATTACTTAGACGAATCTTCCCTGAAGCCCACCATTCATTTCTGTGTTGCCTGCTTCGGTCACTTATGGCGGTAGCTTCAAGGTTCAGTTCGCTGCAAATAATCATCATAACATTTCCATTCAGTTCAACATTTATCCTCCAACCTTCACTACTCACTCTTTTTCCATGCATCAGAGATTGCTTCTGCTTGCATCTGCCAGCCCACAATTAGAGTTAGTAGGAGGAGCAGGGCAGAATATTTATAGTGCCCTAGTAACGACACCTCCCACCCCTTTTGCAGCACCGCCTGGGTACTACATGCTATTCATGCTCAATAGTGGAATACCCAGCGCTGCCACTTGGATTCATTTGTCTTCTAATTAGACTCATTCTTCTGCTTTGACATTTTCAATAATCTCATATGTACTTTACTCTACTCTACCGTACTGAGTGAGTGCTGCAAGGGTAAGTTCTGGTACATTTCTTTCACCAATGTAGTGAAAAAGCAATCAAAGTTTTGGGTGTTTTTTTTTTTCCTTAACGTAAGGAACTTTGAAATTTGTTGAGAATCGTTTCTTTTCAAAAATTGTTATATGAAGTAAAGGATATTATTATATAAAGTGTCATGTTAGATTGTTATTATAGAAAGTGTGATGTTAAATGTAAAAGGACGAGGATGTTTAAATCTTAATTATATATTTATTGTAAGAAGAGCTTCGGCGTAAATCACATGAGAAAGACTTTTGTCGACGCGTTTCGAACCAACTAGTGTGGTTCATAGTCAGGACAAGATGAAGACAGATCTGGCCTAACATGTTAAATAGCAGAGCAGAGACTCCAACGGCTACAAAACGGCTATTTTTGACCCTAGGTAAAAATTATATTAAATAAATTTATATATTCTTATTTTTTTTTTTAATATTAATATAATTTAATTTCTAGAAATAAGTAAAATTAGGTATATTGAATAGTATCCCAAGTAATTTATTTAATTAAATATCTTTATGTTATTAATATAATAATACTAATGGTTACTTGAATTCCATTCATATTCCAAAAAAATAGGATGTTAAGTTAAAATAAGAATAAATGCATAAATATATAATTTTAATGGTCAGACGTTATTAAATTAATAACTAACTATATGAATGAATGTTTATTAAAGGGAAACGCGTCACAAAAGTCTTTCTCATGTGATTTACGCCGAAGCTCTTCTTACAACTATGATGGATCACAGAAACCTCAATTCTATATATTTATTCTTTTAAAATTAATCCACTCTGATTAATGCTAATAAAATACTCATCATATTCAAGTGTATTAAGTATCAAGATATAATTATCATTATTTTAAATTTGATAAAAAACTATTATAGTTTAAACTTGAAAAAAAAACACATGTTCATAACATTATCCGGGGATCATGATTAATTTTAAGGCCACTTTGATGCAAGGGTGACCCTGCAAAACCTAGGATCTGCAACACTCTACTAGTAAACACACGTCTCTGCTTTACCAAGAAAAAAAACTCAATTATAGGCGATCAATTTCACACCTTGTATCAAAGTTATAACTTGAGCCCTGCACGGCCTCCAGCACCTGTTGTAGTGTTGGTTAACAATGGACTCCAAGTCTGGGCAAGTCTCGTTGTCAAATGTCCATGAGAGCCCATCCACAGGCGTTGGCAGATCGTCTGTATCTATATCATATCCGCTGGTAGAGATAATAGCGACAAAAACAAATAAAAAGACACAAGGGTAAAGCTGTGTAAAACCCTGTAGTTCGTCATCGTCTTCTTTTACAACTATGCTGATATTTGATCCAACGTCTTCTCAGAGCTCCACAGACAATTTCTATACGAGAGTTGCTCTTATAGAAATATTAGAGGAGTATTTATGAAGAAAAACTAATACTGATGGTCCAGAAAAATATTAATTTTTGAATGAATGAACAGCCTTGTGGCCACACGGGTTTTGACCCACTGTCATTACGAGGGATGCATGCACATATGTCTGCATCGATCAACCTGCGCATATGGAGATGCATAAGCGGCGGCGCAATTCGCTGTTCTCTGCAGTGAAGAAGGATTAAATATCTTCAACCTTCGCAGCTTTCAATTTGTCCGCTCTCATTCTTCTCAGAAGCATTCATACATAAATTATCATTCTCATTCTCAGAAGCATTCATACATAAATTATGAGTCCGCTCTCATTCTGAGAACGGCCTCCAGGGCTGAGGGTTTGCGTAATAGAAATCTGGTTCAGCTTTTATGTTGAGAGGAAGGAGCGCCGTCACGAAGGGTTCACAAGGACATGGTCCCACAAGAGCATGCTGTATTAGAAAGGGTTAAGCAGCAGCAATTATCAAGTCTTTAAACAAGATCGCATGCTCCAGTTTCAGCAGGAAAATTAGCAATGGAAGGCACGAGAAATATTTCTATCAGTTCTGGAATATCAAGTGGGGATGAAGATAACCACGAGTTCATGCATAACACCAATGAAATGGAGATTGAAAAGGTTCCACAACCAAATCAAGTGCGCACAGTTCAACTTCTAAATTCAGAATTCAACAATCAAAATATATAAACCCCAATCAACATATATGCAATCCTAAATAATAACTTACAACCTTTCGCTGGCCAGGTCTTCAATGTTCATTTGCTGGCCAGATCATCAATGTTCATGGCCTTTACAATTGGCCCGAAGGCTCCCAACCAGAAACCTCTCACACTCTCTGCTTTCTATCTCTCTTATCCTCAATGTCTTTGAGGATTCCTAATTTATAAACTCAATTTCCTAATTTATAAAACTAAACATGATTTAGAATCACTCAATTAAAAGCTCTAATTGTCTACAATGCATACATATGGCAAAAGCATCTTGAGGCTTTTTTCCATTTTTTTTCCTATTCTAAAATAGAAAAGCTTTCCTTATCCACACATATTGCTTTTATGCCCAAAACACTCCCTATTTTATTAAAAATAACAAAATATTTAAAATAATCACACCCCCTTTTTATTCCATATTTATAGATGAAGAGGGTCTTGATGCTCCTGCATCATATGATTTTAAAACTCAACCTACAATTATGAATCACATAAATTTCCCAAATCTTAAACTTATTATAAATTTAAAATGATTAAATTTTTTAACAATAAAATTTGAGATTAAAATCATAATAAAAAATTAATTAATTACAATACTTTTATTACTTTATATCTCAAAAAAATTTGTATATTTAATTGATTATATATTTTCAATTAAAGCATGGTCTATTGACAGAATAATATAAATTAACAAATTTTAATTAAACACATTTACGCATTGAGTTTTTAAGCATTTTTGAAATTATATTATTTATTGAATAAATTACTTTTATTTTTGTATGGTAAATTGTAATATTAAATAAACATTATTGTTAACGACAGAACTAACTTTATATATTACTCTAATAATAAAAATATCTAATAAGATATTATTATAATTAATGATGTAGTCTAAGTGTTTCATGCTTTATTTTTCTTCACTAGAATCTAGATTGTCATTTCCGAGTGTCTAAGATATTTATTTTTTTCCAATATTGTATTCAACTCAGTGACAAGCTTAGAAAACTAGGATTAGGTGGACTACATAGATCAAGCCCTCAAGCTAGTGATTTCAACACATTATTATAACAAAAAATAAATAAAAATAAAAAAATCTATGGATTGCTTAGCCAATCCATTATACCGAAATCCTTCGACCTTTATATGCACAATTCAATCAATCAATCACCAGTGGAGATCCATTGGCCAAAAATGGCCAAGGTGTAATGTACCTCAATTTACTCAACTATTTTTTTTCTTTCTTTTTGCAATTAATTAAAAAAATACTCATTATACGAATCTAAGGTTTAACCTCATCATATTTCTCATTTCAAAACATTTTTTCTCTAACACAATTTAGTAACATTTTCCATGGCTAATGAAAAGATAATTCTAGATGGTCCCTTGCTCACTAGTCTAGACACAACACCATACTCGTTCTAGGCATAACTTCTTGGTCAGCCCGATCATACTATAGGGATCCATCTTGATTTTATTGGTTAACATATAACACCCTTCCTAAATGCTACATGTGATACTCATACCCTTTCGTCCCAATATAATTTAACATAAGGGACTTAGGCTTTATGAATAATAAATCCATTGTACTCTATCTTATATACTTATGGTGTATCTAAGTCTCTCCTTTTTCTTTCCCATACTTTATATATTTTTCCCATGGCATTAAGCTTCTCCATGGTATCATACCCATTTATGTTACCTCCTTGCTTTGCATACTCATAATTTTGTTTATGCACTACAAAAAGATTACTATTTTGTCCACCCTTAGCTCACTTATCTTTCTTTCTCGAACTAGGTTAAAAACATTATCCTTGGCATATATTATTATTACTATTTCGAAATAATTATATGACATGCAATTATCATAGTAAACCACCCCTCAACCTCCAACTTCAATGCTAACTTGGTCAAATGTGATGTACCTTCCTCAACCCTTAGTTCTTGTTTTCATGGAATTCATGGATCAATAATTCAATTGGGCGACTGATGTGATTAGTTAAAGAGCTTGTTGTGTGTCATGTGACCATGCTACATGGTCTTGTAATACTGGTTCACACCGTGACTAGCACGTGGACCCAATGTGGTTGATTGTTTAGATGGTGAGGCTTATTGTACACGGGGATTGTCACAAGTCCACTTTCTAGAATTATAATATTTTTTTTTAAAGAAATAAATACTAATGTAGTTCAATAAGTTCATATTCATCAGGTTTCCCTACCCCTATAACAATGTCCAGTGTGTAGATTAGCTAGGGGGATGTCTCATAAAGTTATCCTTCTTCCTCATCCTCTAACAATAAAGGCAAGTCATGCTCAATAGAAGGTTGAGGAGGAGGGTACATCACAAGTATTTTTTGATGGATGCCCATTCTTTATGGTCATGTTCCCAACCCTGCAACTAATGAGGCATCAAAAGTGGCCAACCAAGGTCTTCCTAAGATGATAGGATAACCATTAAACTTGGTTTTGGGTTGCAGGACAAGGAAATCAGTGGGACACTCCTAGGAGTCAATGGAGACCATTACATCCTCAATAAATCCCTTGGGAGCTATTATGGGTCTACCTCCAAACTGCAGTATGTAACCGACCTCCTCCCAAATCTACCCAAGTAACTGTCCAACCGGGGTAAACGTGTGACGAGAGAGGTAACTATAAGGGATTCAACCTCCTTAGTGACCTTAAAGAAATGGAATCAATGGAAACAAATCAACCATACCTTCCACATCAGCAACAATACCCCTAGGGGACGTCCCAGCCACTCAGGCATCCTGCCCCTAGGTCCCACTGACCTTTTAGACATCTTAACCTTTGGATGCTCTCGTGCTATGGGCAAGCCAGCATCTAGGGACCTCTTGACACTCTCATAGGCCTACAAGCCACCATCCAAGGACGTTTCCCAGCGGACCTGTGCCAACATCCCTTGAAATCAAGGCACTTTTCTAGCCCAGAATTTCGGCCACTCCCCAGAATTTCTGTAACTTTTAGAATCCATTGAAGACATGATGACAAAGATAAAAAAAAAAAAAAAAAATGAGAAATAAAACTCAGGAATAAGCCTAACCATCCCCAACTGCGATTGACATTCTGTCAAACACTTGGAATCAATGAAACCTACAGGTTTAGGATACAAGACAAAGCATGAATGACCAAAAACACTTATGAACCATGGAAAGAAGGATCACCAACGTCTCCATTGAGCTATTATAACATCAATTAGGTCTTGCATCCATCATTTTAACATTCAAAATTAAATACATGAAATAACCATGAAATGAATCAACCAATTAATCATGCTTATAACGAGCATAAAACTAGGTAAATATCAGAGATGTGTCATCCTTTAAATCCACATATAAACAAGTGAAAGAGTAAGTGAACTTAGCTTTCATTACTAATATGCAAATCTGAAAAGGTTCGGGACTTCCATGTACCAACCGACTGTAGACATGGATGAACCAAATATTTCTTTTAGCCAATCACCCCCATGCCATATTCCAAATGTGGATGTGGGATCTCATAAGAAAACCAATCCAAAAACAACCAAGGGAATCCAAAGGTTAAACCACCTCCACCCTCATCAAATCGTGATCACACCAAAACTGGTGCTCCGATCATAACCGAACTGAACTATGAATTCCATCTCCACTCCATCACTATCCTCGAGGAATTTTTGACTTCTTGTCTCTCAGGCTTTACCACAATCCAACCACGGATCACTTGGCCCTAAACCGAGACCAGTCTCTGGCTTTACCACAATCTACATCGGATCATTAGGCCCTAAACTGAGATTCCTCCCTCAGAGTTTACCGTGTATCCTTCCAAAATGGATCAAGGGATTCCTTGGCCTTTGGGAATGAACCTTGAGACCACCTCCGCCCGAAGTTCTGAAATCCATCCGAAAAAACCAAAGATCGAAACCGAAAAAAATATCCCAATACCATGGCATCCAAAAAAAGGCGAGGCTAGGCTGAAAACCACTGTCCTAACCCGGAAAAACCATGCCACTGACAACAAGAGAACCATACACCAACAAGCAAAGTCATGCATGTCCAAACCAACTAGGAAATCACACATGCAATATGCTACCTGCAAGTATTCCTGACGAAGCTCCCTGATCCTGGTCTTCTTCCTTGATCCTTGCTTTCCTTCCTTTCCTTTCCTTGCTTGCTTTTCCCTTCCTTGCTCTAAAACCTAAGCAAAAACTTGAGCCAAGTGTTTACATTGACCAAGATGTTGCCAACTAATCCTCATAAGCCTTTTTGTCAATGAGTACTCTATTTTCTTCAATTTCCATCATTTTCATTCAATTTCCTCCTCACATGCAACCTATGACCTTTTACCTCACTTTTCTCATAATTTCCTTTATCTTCATAAACAAATAAGCCAAAATTCCTTTTTCTCCTTTTAATGCCTTTGCCTTTTCCTTTTCCAATCTCCTTTGCCATAATAAACTGCAATCTCCTTTCCCATAGTAAACTGACTGAACACCCATACCAGGATGTCCTACCCAACATTAAGCTTGGAATAAGTGTCCCTTGCCCATGGTCTTATTCTTTCCTTTATATACCTTATTACATGGAATTTTCATGAGGGTTGTTACACAATATCATAGTAGTCTTCCTCAAGCCCCCTTGGAGGTTTAGCTTGAGAATGGTTTCCCTAGTCATCACATTGATTGCAGCCCCAAAGTCAATCAAGGTATTAGGGACCATAATGCCATCAATGTGCACAAACACTGCTGGGCTACCATTATCCAAGTACTTTGGGGAGATTACCTTCCCAAGCATTAGGTCAAACAATTGTCCAAAAAAATGGATAGTGGGGTATCTATTCTTCTTCTCCTAGGTATTTTGAAACACACTTCCTTGATAAGCTTGTTGTAAATGGGGACATCTTTGATGGCTCGGAGAAGGGGTATTTCTACACACAAGTTCTTCAATTCTCCCCAAAGCTAAGCCTCTTCTAGGGCGTGTTGTTTAGGGTGTACCAACCATTCATGGTAAGGAGGTGCATTGGCTTGAGGGGCAGTCTATTCGTTCTCTTCAATCTCTCTATGTGGAAAAGGTGGGTGATTATCTAAGATCACCTTCCGAGAAGGAAGGTTGATCTCTTGGATTTCCACAACATAAGCATGCTAGGATGTCTCCCCACAGTAAACCTATTGTTCCTACTTATTGTTCAGGTTCAGATTGGGTTGAGAGAGCATTTGAGGTTTCTTAAGTGGGGTATGGTGAGGGAGCTATGGTTGAGGTTGAGGTGGAGGTAGTAGAGCAGGAGGTTGTGTTGTTTGAGGCCTCCACCCTAGTGAGAGGTTTCTCCATTGGGAATATTGTCGTGGATATGGTTGGAAAGGAGGGTTAATAGGACAAGGAGGATATTGAGGAGTATAAGGCCAAAGAGGAGGTGTGGGCCATGATGGATGAGTGGAAGGAAACCAAGGCTGGAAAGGTGCATTCTTATTTGGATTTTAATGAGGATAGTGCACACCTGGCATTCCCTGCTAATATGTTTGAGGGCCTTAAGGCATCCTTTGGTTAATAAAGCAGAGTTTCTCTGAACCACCTTTTTCTGCTTGGTATATAGCCTTTAGACCTATCATAGAGAGACGTTCCTCTATTGCATGATTTTCTTTACAAACAAAGTAGACTCCTATGACATTCAGTGGGCACTCATTCCTAGGGTGTCTCTCAGTGCATCTAAGGTGGAAGATACCTAGTTCCCTTTCTGCTTCCTCTTGGTTCCTTTTAATTTGCGCTGTATCCATCTGTAGGGGAAATGTATGCAACATGCCACTCTTAAAATCCTCCAACGTACTTCCTATCCCATGTTTGAGGGCTGGTGTAAAGGGAGATGAACTAACCAAGCCTTGGATAGACCCACCCTTTTTTCTAGCATCCCTAGAGTGATTTGTATATATTGTTTTGATGACATCATAAAGAAATTAAGAGATGTCTCTTCAAGACAACATGTTGAGGGTTTCCATTACATCCTCCGGGATCCCTCGTAGAAGAACTAGCTTGAGTGATTCGAGATGAAGGGTACAATTAGCCCTCCTATAATTGAGTTGGAATCTTTCCTCATAGTCCTCTAAGGATTCATTTGTTCCTAGGGTCATCCTAAAGATTTCCTACTTTGTTTCCTTGGAACTGTAGTAATCACTGTACTTGTCATTGAAGGCTTGTTGCATTTAGGCCAAGATAGTGATGTTGCCTTTAGGTAAATCATAAACGAATGCAAGGGTACATCTTTGCGGGCAGATGGAAGTAAATTTAGCTTATGTTCATCCAAGGCATAGTCATAGGTCCTACAAAAAACAACAAATTCAAACACGAAGGTGTGAGGATCCCAGAGGTTAGGTGTCACGCCCCAATCTTTTTTTTTGTTTAATTGGGCGCATGCGGCACCACCCGAGTCACTAAGGCAACCCATTGTAAGCGATTCCACGGACTACGCCTCTACTTATATCCTTATGTAATTAATATAACAGCAATCTTTGATTAGTTTATAGCCACATAAACAATGCTCGTAAAATTTATCAAGACAATAATAAACTTCTTTTATTATTATGATAAAAATATTACAACCGAAGCGCGACCATTCATGCTTATCAGCACAACGGTCCATCAACCTTCTTTGATGAACTGATACAATATTCCAACTTTCGGTCCTCTGTCCATCTCGTTGTATATTCAATCTGCTATCGTTCAGTGGGCGGGCGCTCCTCGCACGTCCTGTGCCCACTATACCACCGTGCGTGTCTCTTCACCCGATACACCCGACTATCGTTGGCCCGACTGTTGTTCTCCAACCGGCGAACCTATGTCGTGCCTCCACCAGACTGTCGCACCGATAACACTGTGCGTGTCTACACGATACACCCAACTGCAATATACCCGACTTCCGCGGGCCTCTGTTGGGTAGACTGTTCGTTCAACTATCGCTTTCGTGCCTTGTAGCCCGACCTCCGAACGACCCACACGAAGACTATTACCTTCGCTGCCTGCGCCCGATTAAATCCCAACGATGCACAGGTCATAACCCGACCGCGCCACCGTTCGACTTAAGTCGGCCTTCTATTTGACTGTCCGCCCGAACCCAAAGACTATCGCACCCAAGACTGTAACCCTTGCTGCGCTTTGACCGAACTCCGTTCGCTGCATTCAATTGTTAGCCGATCTTCTGTTCCTTGCCCGTACCCACGAGCTCATATGGTTTCTCTAGATGCGCACTCCATATAATGGATGTGAAGATTGATGCCCTCAAATGTTTCGTGCTCTCGTATATATATGCGTCCACGCCGATTTGGGTGAGGGGTGTCGGTGGCAAGCCAACCCCCAAATTTGTAATGCCTGCCCCTTTTCCACTAAAGCCGACACGCATTATTATTTCGAACTGCCATGACTCTTTTAATCTCCAAGGGTCGGCTCTTTTATTAATCAAACAGCCCTTTACGTGGGCGGGTTCCCATATTATCGTTTCTCATGGTCAGCCCGCCCCTTTATTATTTTTAATTATTGGAGAGGTGCGTGCCCGAACGGGGCCGCGCCTTTGTGCCGAACTCCACGTCGTTACATCCTCCCCCACCCGAAGTCATTGTCATCCCGACAATCCCTGCTTGTTCCCGAACCTGCCGTTCGAACCTTGTAATCTTCCTTCTCCACTTCCATAGAGAATCTTCTGTCTCCCAGCTTTCCTCCAGCACCCCTTTCCACTTAACGAGGTATTCCCGCCTCTGGTGGCAGCCAAGACCCGTGGTGCGATAGCTCAGTATCTTTTCCAACTCTAGTCCTGGTTTGTCCATTATCCCAACTAGCCCTCTTGGGGGTTCAACTCTCACCGGATCATTTGAGTCTAGTCGGCATTTCTTCAACTGACTTACATGAAAAACTGGGTGTCTCATGCGTAAGTGGCATGGGAGTTCCAACTTATAAGCAACTTCCCCAACCCGCTTTTCTATCCGGAATGGTCCCTCCTATTTCCGCTGCAATTTGGCAGCAGTCCCTTTCGCGGGCTGCCACTGCTTTCCGGTGATTCTAAGGAACACCATATTCCCTTCATTAAACTGCGCCTCTCGTCTCCCCCGATCAGCAAACTTTTTCATCCTCCTTACAGCTTTGTGCAGGCGCAACCGTGCAAACTCTATGGTCTCTTCCCATGCCTTCAAAAATTTCTTTGCATTGGTACTCCTCACTCGACCTGCTATTTCTACGGTATGTGGTGTCACCGATACCTGTCCATTTACCAACTCGAATGGACTATACCCTGTTGCGGAACTCTTTTGTATATTGTAGCTGAGCTGAGTAATATCTAAGAGTTCGGGCCAATTTTTCTGATCAGTTGCGACGCAGTGCCTCAAGTAGTCTTCCAACAGTGCATTTATACGTTCAGTCTGCCCATCATTTTGTGGATGGTAACTCGAACTCATCAGCAACTCCATCCCAACTACCTTGAATAATGACGTCCAAAACAATCCCGTGAATCGAGTATCTCTGTCACACACAATACTCATCGGCATTCCCCAATACTTCACTACGTACTTGAAGAATAGTTCGGCAGCGTCCTTAGCTCCACATGGTATCTTCGTTGGAACGAAGACGGCATACTTAGAGAAACGGTCGACCACGACCATAATCCCATTATACCTTTGAGCCTGAGGTAGAGAGACAATGAAGTCTATGGAAACACTTGCCCAAGGTCTCTCGGGGATAGGTAGAGGCTGTAACAACCCTCCCTGCCTTTGATGGTCTGATTTGTCCTGCTGACAAATAATACATGTGTGCACATATTCCTCTACTTCCTCTCGCATCTTTTCCCAAAAGAAGCCGCTTTCAAGTAGGGCCAAGGAACGACGTTGTCCCGAGTGTCCTGCCCATGGAGATTCGTGACATTCTTTTAGGAGTTGTCTTCTAAGACCAGATGCCTTTGGAACGTAGAGTCGGCTCCCAAAGAACAAGTAGCCATCTCGAAGGAAGAACCTGTGAGTTTTTCCTTCCCCTATCTGCTTCATTATATTCTGTGCCACGGGGCGGTTCTCAAGCTTTCCTTCAACCTATTCTGCATCTCCTCCGTCATCTGTATTCGACTCCTACTCCTTTCCGCTCGGTCTTCTCCTTCCAATGGTGCAAGCTGCCCTTTTCTACTAAGGGCATCTGCCACTACATTGTGCTTGCCTGGTCGGTATTCAATTTTCATGTCGAATTCCGCCAAGAAGTCTTGCCACCGGGCTTGCTTTGATGAAAGTTTTGGTTGTGATGCAAAATAGCTAGCTGCGACATTGTCAGTTTTGACAACAAAAGGCTTCCCCACTAGGTAATGCCTCCAGATCTGAAGACAATGGATGATGGCGGTCATCTCCTTCTCATGGACTGGATACCTCCGCTCCCTCTCCTGTAACTTCCAGCTTTCGTAGGCTACTGGATGCTCATCTTGCATGAGGACTCTGCCTATTGCAAATTCTGATGCATCTGTGTGTACCTCGAATGGCCTCTCAAAGTCAGGCAGTTTTAGCACCGGTGCTGTCACCATCTGTCTCTTCAACTCGTCAAATGCCTTTTGACATTCTCCTGTCCAACACCACTTTTGGTCCTTTTTGAGCAGGTCTGTTAACGGTGATGTTATTTTGGAGTACCCCTCTACAAACCTCCGCTGATAGTTGGTCATCCCCAAAAATACCCTCATGTCGTGAACATTCTTTGGCTCTGCCCAGTCCTCGATAGCCTTGATCCTGCTTGGCTCCATCTGAATGTACCCTTGTCCAACGATGTGCCCCAGGAATGGTATCTCTGTTTGAGCGAATACACATTTGGATTTCTTCAAGAACATTTGGTTCTCCCGTAGCGCCTTGAAGACCATCGCCAAATGTTTCTTATGGTCCTCCATGTTGTCGCTATAGACCACTATATCGTCCAGGTACACCACCACGAACGAGTCCAAATATGGTCGTAGGACATCATTCATCAAGGTACAGAATGTCGCGGGAGCATTACATAACCCAAACGGCATAACAAGGAATTCAAAGCTGCCATACCTTGTCACGATTGCGGTCTTCTTCTCATCTCCTTCGGCGACCCGTACCTGATAATAACCCTGCCTCAAGTCTAGCTTGGAAAATACCCGAGCCTTTGCAAGCTTGTCGAAGCAGTCCGCAGCTAATGGCAAAGGATACCTGTTCCTTATCGGTTTTTTATTAAGTGCACGATAATCGCAGCACATCCTTAGCTCATTGCTATCCTTCTTTCGCTGGAATAACACAGGGGCTCCATATGGGGACCTTGAAGGTCTAATGAAACCGGCCTCAGCTAATTCTTTTAGCTGTCGTTTCAACTCCTCCAATTCGGGCCCAGACAACCGATACGGTGCCTTTGCCAGGGGCTCCTTTCCAGGCTCTAGTTCAATACTGTGGTCTACCGTACGTCTTGGTGGAAGTTTCTTTGGAAGCTCATCAGGCATCAGATCGGCATACTCGGCAAGTACATCATAGATCTCGGTTGGGACAGGTGCCTCCTCCTGGTCCTCGTCAACTCCTTTGCATACCACCGCATAAGTCTCCATGTCTGGCTCCTTCACGGCTCTTCCCAAGCTCAGTGCAGAGACATGCTGCACATTAACTTCCCTCCTTTGCCTATGTGTAGGCAAGGTCCAAGCCCGTGTCTGCCCAACCAATATCACTTCATCGCAGAAGGGAACGACAATGGCTCTGTTACCCTTCAAGAAGTCCTGCCCAAGTATCACATCGAAGTCATTCATTTCCATAACTGTGAAATCTAACTGACTCGACCATTCTCCTGCTTGTACCGGCACCTCGTGTGCCAACCCTGTCACCCTGGCCCTGGAGTTCACTGCTTTGACTTCCATGTTAGATGGAAGGATTGTCAGCCCCACTGCTCTTGCCAGCCGTGTTGTCATAAAATTATGTGTGGCTCCTATGTCTACAAGGGCCTGGACGGTTTTCCCGTGGATCACCAAGTCCACAAACCCTAAGCTGTTCATCCATGTTTTCCCTATGGCTTTGTCAACTTCGCCCGTCATAAGCAACCCTGTTTCACCAAGCCTCTTCATACTTCTCCCATCGTGAGCAACCTTCGCTCTGATACCATCTGTCACGCCCCAATCTTTTTTTTTGTTTAATTGGGCGCGTGCGGCACCGCCCGAGTCACTAAGGCAACCCATTGTAAGCGACTCCACGGACTACGCCTCTACTTATATCCTTATGTAATTAATATAACAGCAATCTTTGATTAGTTTATAGCCACATAAACAATGCACGTAAAATTTATCAAGACAATAATAAACTTCTTTTATTATTATGATAAAAATATTACAACCGAAGGGCGACCGTTCGTGCTTATCAGCACAACGGTCCGCCAACCTTCTTTGGTGAACCGATACAATATTCCAACTTTCGGTCCTCTGTCCGTCTCGTTGTATATTCAATCTGCTATCGTTCAGCGGGCGGGCGCTCCTCGCACGTCCCGCGCCCACTATACCACCGTGCGTGTCTCTTCACCCGATACACCCGACTATCGTTTGCCCGACTGCTGTTCTCCAACCGGCGAACCTGTGTCGTGCCTCCACCAGACTGTTGCACCGATAACACTGTGCGTGTCTACACGATACACCCAACTGTAATATACTCGACTGCCGTGGGCCTGTGTTGGGTAGACTATTCGTTCAACTGTCGCTTCTGTGCCTTGTAGCCCGACCTCCGAACAACCCACACGAAGACTATTACCTTCGCTGCCTGCGCCCGATTAAATCTGAACGATGCACAGGTCATAACCCAACCGCGCCACCGTTCGACGTAACTTGGCCTTCTATTTGACTGTTCGCCCGAAACCGAAGACTGTCGCACCCAAGACTGTAACCCTTGCTGCGCTTTGACCGAACTCCGTTCGCTGCGTTCAACTATTGCCCGATCTTCTGTTCCTTGCCCGTACCCACGGGCTCATATGGTTGCTCTAGATGCGCACTCCATATAATGGACGTGAAGATTGATACCCTCAAATGTTTCGTGCTCTCGTATATATATGCGTCCACGCCAATTTGGGTGAGGGGTGTCGGTGGCAAGCCGACCCCCAAATTTGTAATGCCTGCCCCTTTTCCACTAAAGCCGACATGCATTATTATTTCGAACCGCCATGATTCTTTTAATCTCCAAGGGTCGGCTCTTTTATTAATCGAACCGCCCTTTACGTGTGCGGGCTCCCATATTATCGTTTCTCATGGTCGGCCCGCCCCTTTATTATTTTTAATTATTGGAGAGGTGCGCGCCCGAACGGGGCCGCGCCTTTCTGCTGAACTCCACGTCGTTACATTAGGCCATGGAAACGTAGAAGGGAAACATGGCTTATATTATTCATTCTGGCCTACCCATTAGTTTCCATGATAGGGAAAATCTCATCTTATCTGTTTTTAGCCATGGTTTGTGTAGGTGAGATATGTTTTTCTTCCCCTATGCGTTCCTCAAAAATTCTAGGTTCCTCTCCTAGAGGCTTTTTTAATTCCCATATAGTGAAAGAGGAAAGTTCACAATCACCAGAGAAGAATACAAGTTGACTTCTTGAAGGGGTGGGGGTTTTTGGTAAGAATTTCCCTTGATTTTCCCTACTCCTACGAGGCATGAAAGAACTAGCTATGTTTTTTGAATTATCTTTCTCCTTTTTTTTTCTCGTGAAGCTTTCAAACCAATAAGACTAATGCAAAGCAAAAAACTAGTAACTCCTAAGTAGAAACAACATCTACTTGAACACCTCCCCGACAACAGCGCCAAAAAATGATGAGCTATGGTATTTCACCAAGGATGTTGCAACTCCCAATGCTTATCAACCTAAATTATCAACTTGGGGTTCATGCAAAGTTAGAGGTGATAGTGCTATATGCACAACACGGTAGCTTCTAGTCATGTCATCCTCAGTCATTAGATTAGATCAAGGTATTCAAATACCACTCCTTCGACTAACTACAAATATAATTTCTTATGAAAGCATATCGTGATTGCAAGGAGATGAACTTGATTCTAACGACAGGAATGAAAATGCCATTAATTAAACGTAAATGCTATTTTAAATGTCATGAAAGGGAAAGGCTAGTCTAGTTGCAAAAGTAAACCCCGCCACTCTATTTGCACACTGTTGTAGCGGCTACAACCACCCTCCAAAATTTTTCCTTAGATACGTTTTGGAGCCTCCTTACCAACCATCCTCAACAACATGTCTTGCACTATCAAGTGCATGAGATTTAGTGGTTTTCTAGCAGCTTCCAAGCCTCTGCATGATAGCTTGTTACACTCTCGTCAAAGGCTGCTTCTATAGAGTTGGTCTAGCTGCTGGCTGAGCAACTCCTTCAAGAAATTGCACAATACTGGAGGGGAACCAGTCTCCCCTCCAGAAATTGCGCAAATCTGACTTGCAGCCTACTCGGCTCAGAAACTGCGCAATTTCTATATGCAATACCTATATGTCATGTTGTTATCATTGTAAATTGCCCCTCAACCTCTTCTTTCAATATTATATTGGTTAAATGTGATGTACCATCGTCAACCCTTAGTCCTTGTTTTGATAGAATTCACTGATCAACCATTTAAGTGGGTTACTCATACAATTTTTTAAACAGTGTGGTGTGCATCACATGATAATGCTACATGGTCATGTAACATTGGTTCACAAGAGTGCTAGGGCATGGCCCACATCTGGTTAATTATTCAGATGGTCAAGATCACAAAGGGTGATCCAACGATATAATAATTTGGATAGATAACCTATCTTTATTTCCATTCCATTTCTTCATTTTGTATTTTTTGGCCACTTGACACGCTTCTCTGCAACTAAGACAGTTGCGTTGAGTTATGACCATAGACTTTCCCACTCAATTATTGGTGTGGCCATTTCATTCCCCATAAGAGATCTTAATATTCTCAAGAGAACAACTTGAATGCATTTTTGAGATACTTAAGATGTAAACTTTTACCTTGGGATTTCGATTTTTTCCTCTCACTAGATTTATGTCATAACATGTGGGTGTCGTACATTAATTTTCTAAAAATATATACTCTTAAACACAAATACACATGCACACACAAAAATTTCATTTAATATGTTGATCTTTTTTGAATTTTTAAGGTAAATGAAGTTTTAGAATTTTAAAGCAAATTAATAACTAATAAAAAATTATTAAATATTTTTTAAATAATGAAATAATATCAAGTTCATTTTAAATAGTTAAAATAATTTTCAAGTGGGTGTAGCTTAGGGAGGAGGTGATATTATCCTCCCCACTGAGGATTCCAACCCCATCTATATTGACATGCTCACTCCTTGGGAATCACATCTACATAAATAATTTGTCTATCTTATTAGAAACTAAATTAACATTGAAACT